>CM064505.1:31681243-31823743 GCA_032716605.1 Paralithodes platypus | reverse complement strand
TATCTATTCTTGTATTATCTTTTCCCTTTTCTTATTGTGTATATTTAGTTTTCTCTCATTTGTCTTGTTCTTTTATTCTCTCTTATAACTCCTTCTTTTCTTAATATCTCTTTCTTTTCTCTTCTGTCTCGTTCTTTTCACCTCTTCCCCCTTTTCTTGTGGTGTTTATTGTCCTTTCTTTTATGTTTCTTCTTTTATTCTCCCTTCTTCTTTTCTTCTTCTGTTTTGTGTTGTCTTTTATATGCCTTGTTATTTTCATCTCTGCCCTTTTCTCTTATTGTGTTCCTTTTGTTTCTTCTTTTTATTCTCTATTTTTTTCATCTTTTCTTAAGAAGGGTCACCGTTTTTTTTTTTTTTTATCTTTCTCTCCTTTTCTCTCTTTCTCTGACTTGTATCCATTTGGCCCCATTCAGCCAACTGTTTCAAGACGTTTATCCCCATCCTAGTGTCGATTTTTTCCTGGCGAGCGATAGCGAGCCATCATTGTATGGAGAAATCCGGCTTCGCCGGAGAAATTTTCCTATCGAAAAATGTACAAATTTAGCTTGCTGTAAAACAAAAATATATATATGCTGGCTCGCCACCGCTCGCCAGGAAAATATTGACACCTGGATGGGGGTAAACGTCTTAAAACAGTAAGCTGAATGGGGCCGAATGGATACAAGCCAAAGAGAGAGGGAGAGAAAGAGAAAACAAGCGAGGTGTACAAAGTACAAAGGAGTACAAAGGAGTACAAAGGAAATCAAGCAACAACAGATCTAGTGACCCTTCTAGGTTGCTTGTCCTCCAAAACACTGAGGATCAAGTGTCCAAACAGTGGTTTAGAGTGGGTAAGGGAACATTGGAAAGGGAATTACTGCCCTGGAACTAATGTCCGTGGCAGGAACTAATGTCAGGTGGGCTCCCTTAACACTTCTCTTTGTCGTGTTTTACATGTTCTTTTCCACTCTGCCCTTCTCTCTCCCCCCTTGTGTATATTTTACTTCCTTTTATGTTTCTTCTTTAATTCTTTCTTCTTTCTTCATCTTTTCTTAACACTTCTTTTTGTTGTCTTTTGTATGTTCTTTTCCTCTCTGCCCTTCTCTCTCCCCCCTTGTCACCGGAGCCCAGCGGAACAAGGGTTGAATTAGCTGTGACCTCTCTCCGGGCCTGACCTGGGCTTGACCTCGCCTCACCACACACGCAAACAACACCTCCTGGACGGGCTCATATGTATTTGGGGACACTCTGATTTGGGAAGTGTTATTTTTTGGTCTCTTTATTGATTTATTGATTTATTTTATCTTTAGTAGTTTCTTAGCTACACCTCCATCAAACTTTAAAAAAAAAAAAAAAAAAAAAAAAAAAAAAAAAAAATAGAACCCCCTTCGACATAAATTTGTACATTTTTCGGTACGAAGTAAATATTGTCAATCCCCTCTATCCAAAACGACGCAGAGTTGTTTTGTAGTCTTATATACTCTTTACCGTCAAAATATTCAACTCATCTAATACTAATAATTTTACGTCAATCTTCCTATAGTCGTACGTTTTATTTATTTTTATTTTTTTCTCCCTAGACCTCCATCAAGATTAATAAATATCCCCAATACCGTCTTCGAGATAAATTTGGTGTCGATTTTTTCGACACCAAAATGGCACGAACAGTATTCATATTGGCAAAGAAATGGGGCGAAGTCTTAAAATCGTCTAACTAATGGGGCGAACGTCTTAAAACTTCAAACCTAATGAGCTAAATGTGAGGGAGAAGGGGCTCCAGAAAAATACAAAAACCTCCCCATAAATCCAAGGTTTGTTAGAAACTTCCCCTTTTCGGACTTGTTATTACGTAAGAACATAAAGAGCACAAGAACCCCACAATTTGCCAGAGGATAACAGGTTTTTCACAATACGTAGACGGAGGTCTTTTAAAAAAAAAAAAAAGAAGAACACGGATCTGCAGAGGATCTACCGGGCCCACACGAGGCAGATCCCTTTCACACCCAACTAATATAATGAATAAGACTATCCAAAATACGTTTGAAAGTTAATCTTGTAAGTTAGCATGGTTGGCTTTATATCACACTGCTTTTATCGTTCAATCTCTTTCTTACTTTCTAAATATTAAACCACTCAAGAAATAATTAATGTAAATGGAGGGGAGACTCACTTTCACTTACACTCTCTCTCTCTCTCAACCCCTTCTCTCTCTCTCTCTCTCTCTCTCTCTCTCTCTCTCTCTCTCTCACACACTTTGTCATCGAAGGGCTTCCGGTGATATGAACATGGTCAGGTCAGGTCAAGAGGAAGTGTGCGTGTGTACAGAATGTGTATGTGAGAGAGAGAGAGAGAGAGAGAGAGAGAGAGAGAGAGAGAGAGAGAGAGAGAGAGAGTACAAAGGAAATCAATTCAAATTAGGAAGGACCTCATATATATACAGTATATACAGTATATAATATATATACTTCTCTCTCTCTCTCTCCACCTATCTATATGTCTATCTATCTATCTACCTACCTATCTGAGAAATGCAGGAATGCCAACACTTTAATTTATATATATATATATATATATTCTGACATACGGAGCCCTGTATGTTTATTTAAGAGTTAGAATTAAGAGTTGAAGGAGTGCCAAACTACCCAGGCGGCAAAGCAGACCAGCGAGCGAACCAGCTAGGGGGAAACCAGCTCGTCCGCATACCAGCAAACAAGCCTTCACACCTGCGTGCATCATAGGGGACCCTGCAAACTACTTCGATGACCCGACGCTATGACGTATGATCGATGCCAGGAGACTCTATTGGACCACGCACCTGCTACGCAACTCGAGGAGCTGTGATTGGGGCGCGCACCATCAACCGCCTCCTGATTCGTTCCTACACCATCATTGTTTAGTATATAAGACCCGAGTAGTGGGCATTCAAATCGGTCTCATTTGGAGTTGGGAAGGTGAACTTGCAGCTGGAGGAAGACGGGGTGAAGTATTATAATGGGATTGTGACTGTCAGTCAGATTATATAAGTGTGTGTTAAGTGTGTTCGGTGTAAACACTTACGTTATGTTGGTTAGTGAGATATGTGATTGGAAATTAACGTTGAACGCTACTATTATGTACTTAACTATTTGATAGGGAATTAACGTTAACGCTACTATTATGTACTTAACTATTTTAGTTGACTAACTTGTGGATTAAAGCAACTCTTTAAGTAATTAGGTTATGATGAAAGTAATACTATTGTTTTATATTAATACTTACGATTTCTTTCATTTTCTTTTAATTAAGCTTACATTGCTTAACGGTGCTTAGTACGGTGATGCTATTGTCTCTTATTAGTAATATCACCTTAGACTAACATGGCTGTTTTAATGTTACTTCTAGTGATTTCCTAAGCTGAAGAAAATTCTTTTAGCTTCAAAATATTATTTTGCTTTTCATATTATTTGAGTGAGACCTGAATCGAATCTATGAAGCGATCCTGTAACTTAATTTACTCATAATCAAACCTCAATGTTACGTGGTTAAGAAATACATTTATCTAATTATTAAATATATATCTAACTTTTTATGTGACTTTGATATTAATCCTGATGATAATAATAATATAATACTATTAACGTAAGACAAGAACCAAGAATAATAACTACATTAAATATAAATACAAGGACATATTATAAGAAAACTATCTATTCATTTCAAAAAGGGTAAGAGACAGAAATATTCTTGCTTTAATATTTATCTTTCAAGACTTTTTATAGAATTAATAGTCCTTCTTTAGATATAACATATTCGGTTCATAACCATAGCCTACTAAGCTTCGGTTAAATAATAATTCTTTATGAATACTACATGACTTTAATTAGTTTCAGTATTTTTCATAATTAAAGAGTATCAGTCAATAAAGGATACCAAGTCCTAAGATCCAAAAGGAAAGGAAGCAACAACAGGAAATAATTTTATTAGATTTTACTTTTGTTTTGCCTTCAGCTGACTGATACCTTAATATATATCTCTGTGCTATCTAGATTCATCAAGTTAACCACTTGAGGATCAAGATACGTAATATATATATATATATATATATATATATATATATATATATATATATATATATATATACTGTATATATATATGAGGTCCTTCCTAATTTGAACAAAATCACTTTTGTGTCTTCACTTTATCTAATGATTAATTAATAGAAGTATATTGAATGAGGGAAGAAGAGAGAATGAGAATGAATATGGGAGGTGAAAGAGGTCATATACGCTTATCAACCAAACTGTCCAATATCAGCTGCTAATGTGTTTACAGAAGCCCGTGCGAAAGGATCGCAGGGTCGCCAAGAATGGAGGACTGCGGGTCGCTCATATAATGGTTTGAGTATACCATTAATTTTATATATTACCCTGTCCACTACATAATCCCCTACCACTCGTTTGCCACCATCTTATCTTCTCTCACCAAACTACCATACACTATATAACAAATAAAGGCGACCTGGTCTACCATAAATGTGCTAATGAGTCTAGTTAACACCATCCTACAAAGGAAGGAGTACAAAGGAAATCAAGCAACAACAGATCTAGTGACCCTTCTAGGCTGCTTGTCCTCCAAAACACTGAGGATCAAGTGTCCAAACAGTGGTTTAGAGTGGGTAAGGGAACATTGGAAAGGGAACTACTGCCCTGCCACTAATGTGGCAGGACTAGGAAGTTAGTAGGGGACATATGGGTTAGTAACTGAGGGGAGGATAAAGTTATTCATTTACAAACGCAGTCAGTCGCGGGTTTGATGCGAGATATTTGTCTAGGCGGAATTTAAATGAATCAACGGTGCTGCAGTCTATAACGTCTCGGGGAAGCCCATTCCACAAGTTGACAACTCGATTGAAGAAGAAATTCTTAGATTCCTACTACCATAAGGGGACAGTGGCTGCTTTTTTGGCCTATTAATTCATTTATTCATGTATTTTTTTAGTTTCCTCGCTAGACATCCCTCAAACTTAGAAAAACATCCCCTAGCCCCCCCCCCCCCCCCCTCAAGATAAATTTGTAATTTTTTTGGCAGAAAACTGTCCCGGCCAAATTCCTTTATAATTACAGGCTCGCTATCGCTCGCCAGGAAAAAAATCGACACCTACATGGCACTATAGGTCTTAAAATTGACAACGAAATGGGACGAAAGGTTTTAAAATCGCCAAATTAATGAGCCTAACGTCTTAAAATCTAAAAACTAATGGGGCTAAACATGAGGAAGAAGGGGGACCAGAAGAACGACCCATCTGCCCTTAATTTTATATATTTACCCTGTCCACTGCGAAACCCTCTACCAATCGTTTGCTACCATCTTATATTTTCTCACCAAACTATACTCGGTTTTATTTCAGCTGATGGTAATTGAATCCCTTAATAACTGATTTATCTATATTGTTATTCTCTGCGTCGTAATACTGCCAAGTGTTCATAATTTACAACACATTTCGCTACAAAATACACGTAATAGCTGAGTAATGAAGAACATAACATAGCAATTTACCATCAGCTGGAATAAATGGACTAATTATACACTTATTATACCTGGTCGACCACAACAGTCAGATACCATAACCGTACTATACTCTGTTCCAAATAAGTAGACCGAAACTTAACCGAGTTGGCGGGGGGGGGGGGGGGGGGGGGGAGCGTAAAAATAGTCATGGTCGAAGTCTAATAAACTCACCGCGTGTTCGAAGGCATAGTCCTCCACGAGACTAGGAGCCGTATTCTTAAACAATTCTTTCCCTTCGAAAATGAAAGGAAGGAATTTTCTTTCGATTTGGTATTCTTAAAAAATCCTTCCCGTTCCTTTCCCTTGGGAAGGAAAAATCTTTCCCTTAAACAGGGGAAAATATTGGAATTTGAAAGACTCTCACTAGGCAGGTCTTCAGTTTTCCCTTCGTCATTTTGTTCATAACATTCTTATATAATTGGAGTCAGTGTGACTAAATATTGGATTTGACCACTATGTAATTTTATTAACATGATATAATGCACGATATTGAAAATGATATTGAAAATAAAGTAATGTTATTAAAAGTTTTAGAAGACCACTGATCTCGGAGGCTCGGCGTGAAGTCGCGTGCGGACGATTCGGGCAATTTCGGGCTGCCAGCTGATAGCCTATTCCTCATCTTATACATATTTTGATTATTATTGATTTTCATTGGTTTACTGATGTAGCCCTTTCAAAGCATCAATTTTGTGCACGGTGTGAATATATTTTGGCACGTGTTAATGCAATAAGTGTCAACATTACCAGGTTTTGAGGCTTGCCAGAGATACGCTATCAACAATTCCCAGTAATACCATACTTTACATAACTAAAAATAGCTAGGCATATACTGTAATATTAATATAAATTTGTGGGCTAACAGTAATAGTGGTCAATCATCTTATATACTAATTTAGCCTACCTTACCAGTACCACATATTGGGTTAGGCTAGGCCTAGGCTTAGCCTACAGCCTACAGTAGGCTACATCATCATGTAAGCTAGCCTAGCCCAGGCTAATCTATTTTTCTTATGAATTTCATGACTCATATAGGATTGTAGGCCTATTTTTTTTCCCTTAGGCTACATCCCCACTGAATAAACTAACCTAGGCTAGTCTCTGTCCCTCTAGGCTAGCCCATCATAATGTTCAAGCCAACATTTGTTAGATTTTGTCAGAATTGGCTCACCTCAGATAGGCTATCAGGATTTTAAAATGTTGTGAATTTATTAGGCCTATGGGAAGGATGTAGTATTTGGACATACTACATGGCGCCTGCCTTGGTTTACACTACGCCGAACGGCGGCAGCAGTGAACGCTCGCGATCATGTTCGTCTATTTTGACTGCCGCAGGATTCCATAATAGGTTGACGGGGTTCTCACCCCCCCCTCCCCCCATTACATGTTGTTATCATCATATATTATATTGCCAGCAGGGGAAAAATAACCGTTAAAATAGACGGGAACGTAACCACGCGCACTACCTATGTAAACATGACGACCGTACACCCGGATACATCCTTCACGATTCACGACTTTTGACTGGTTTTTTTAAGTAATTTGCCCCCTGCTGGCAAAATGCCTATATATGATGATGACAATAAGTCATGGGGGACTGAGGGGGGCCCTCAACCTAATGATGTATCCCACGGCAGTCAATATAGACGGAAACGTGATCGCGAGCGTGCGAGTAGTGTAAACAAGGCAGGCGATAAGCTCGAAATTCCTCGAATACTACATCCTTACCTTTATTACTTTATGTTATAGAAAGTCCGAGTTACCTTTTCACTATAATATTTTCCCTGATTTTCATAGCCTTGTACACTATCAGGGAGCGTGTTTTTAGATTATTCGGTAGCTACCGGGTATCTTAACTACAGTTCAAGGAGACTACAGCAGCAGTTTGCACGCTCTCTGCGTTTATTTTTAATTTTACAGTGTTTGGTGGACATAATTGTCATCATCATATTCATATATAATGCCAGCAGGAGGCAAATAACCACTCGCAGAGGGATGATTTCAGAAAAAAGTGGCAAAATCTGACGCATAGAGCGTGCTAATATTGCCGCAGTGTCTGCTTGAATATTGTCATCATATTAGCCTAATCAAAACAAAATCCCTTGAAAAACATATTTGTAAACACTAGCCTATTCAATACTATTGGTTGTGAGTACAATTATAGGCTACCCTAATTTTTCATTACAGTATATCTTAGCCTAATCCCTCTACTTTCTTTAAATATACAAACAATATAACTTAACCTGAGAACCTAAGATAGGCCTAGGCTATGCTAATATACAGCGTTTGATTATGCCGAGTGTATAGGCTAACTTACTAACATTGGTAGTAGCTAAAAGTCTGGTAGGCTAAAGAAAATTTATAAGATTAGAGGCCAAAATTGCTAATGAAAAAAATGTGGCTACTTATTTTGGGCTGTATACAGTATGGTATGAGATTTTGTTGAAAACTTGGGATTGTTCTTGATCCCTGGCAAGCCTCAAAACCTGAATTTTCAAACTGATTACATTAACATGTGTCAAAATGTAGTCACACTGTGCACAATATTAATGCATTGAAAGGACTGAATCAGCAAAGCAATAACAGTCAAATATAGCCTACTCAATGTTTGTAAGGAAAACCCCACTAGTCACCAGAGTCCCCCGCACACTGTTTCAAATAAAATTTGTGGATTTTCTGTCTGAATTTACTTTACATCCTTAGTATTCTCTAGTCTTGAAGGTTAGGAATAATTATGGTATTATTACATACAGTACATACAGTGTTGGAACATCAGTGCTTCCAGCAGCTGTGGTGGGTGGATCGGTATCTGTCATTATTATGATCAGTATGGCAGTGGTGGACAAGTCCCCGTCAGTTTTTAGTGTGTACGGGTCAGCGAAAGAACGTGACACCGGATCTAATTGCACATTATATTGGGCTGCACAAGGAAGGCCAGTTAGTGAAACAAATAGTGCAAGCCACTGGTGTATGTGAGTAATCGGCAAGAAATTGGGCGAGGCCTTACAAAGATATTTGCCTAACTACATGATAACCTAGCCTTTGCCAAACTATATGATAGCCTAGCCTTTGAGGGGAGAGTAAAGAACATAAGAATATCACCCAATCTTCAAAACTATACTAATGGATAGCTAATATGATGAATAACCTACTCAGGAACATTATGTTCTTATGTTCTTATTGATGCCTAAATCATAACTATTGGTGATTCATCTTTTATTCAGATTACCCAAGAACAAAAATAAATTTAAAAATTGGAAGAATCTTATTTAAAGGTTCAGTATTATCCAAGCAACCTTCCGCGTCGATTTGCACGCTCTGGGCCATGACCGTTAAGTTCACTTCTATTATGTCCGCTTCTTAGGTTGAGGGGGGCCTCACCTTCCCAGGAATTATTGTCATCAATATACAGTATATATTGTTTGCAGAAGGGCAAATAACAAATAATGGTAAGGGTTGTGTTAGCGGGCGTACTGTCCACTTTGTTTACAGTCGCACGCTCGCAGTTACATTCGCGTCTAATTTCATTGCTGTTATTTGCCCCTGCTGGTAATATGTATGATAATGACAACAAGTCATGGGGATGATGGGGGGTGAGCCCCCCTCAAACCATTATTGTATCCCACGGCAAAACAATTTACCCAACACCTGGCCGTGGGATACAATAATGGTTTGAGGGGTGCTATGTCCCCTCACCCCCCATGACATTGTCATCATCATATACAGTATATTATTAGGGGCAAATAACAACAGTCAAATTAGACGTGAATTTAACTGGGAGTGTGCTAATATGGAAACAAAGCAGGCGATACGCCCGCTAACACAACCCTTACCAAAATAGGGAAGGATGTCATGTTGTGCGCTCGCACTTACGTTCCCATCCATTTCGACGCTATATTTTCTGCTATTTGCCCCCTGTCATTACTGCATGAATACTAGGTTAGGTTAGGTTAGGTTGTTTGGTTAGGCTAATGTATTTTTATATCCAAAGGCATCCGCATAGTGTAAACAAGGTGGGCGGTACTGCCGGTACACCTGGTAACTACATACTTGCCCCAAAATAATGTATAAAAATAAAAATTTCCTTCCAAGGAATTCTTTAAGAATACCGAAGGGAAAGAAAATTCCTTGGAAGGGAAAGGAAAGTTAAGGGAAGGTATGGGTTTTTAAGAATACGACTCTAGAGTCGTATTCTTAAAAACCCATATCTTCCTTTAACTTTCCTTTCCCTTCCAAGGAATTTTCTTTCCCTTCGGTATTCTTAAAGAATTCCTTGGAAGGATTTTTTTTCGGAAGTGTTGGTAGCTCTGTTCCACAGGCGAAGCTAGGCGCGTACCAGTTGGTATGCCTGAACTCCCTGAAGTAGTAAACAAACCTTGTCAAACAAACGTTTCCAAGGGTTGACTTGCATTATTGTTGCCCAAAACATGATTTAGACCACAAATATTGTCTTCAAAGCATATTATGTTGACTTGCACAAACACAAGAATACATTGTCAACATGATATTAATAAATACAGGATCCTAGCTCTAAATCGCGCATGTACACCAACAAGCTATATTTTGTTGTAGTATTTAGACCTAGCCTATAGGCTATTATCCAAGAATATAATTACATATAAACTGATATGATAAGAAACAGGGATGGAGATAAATTAGATTAGCCGAATGTAGTGCGAATTAGTGTACCGTATATCAAGCATGAGAACTTTTCAATTACAAGGTCAAGTCTTCCATTTCTGACCAAAACTTAACAACTAGGCTATAGGAATCGCACAATAACCCACTATTGAGAAGTATTTACCTTCAAAGTTCAATACACATTATAGCCTGACATATTCTGGTGTGCTGAGTTCAAATACTAACTTGAACTTCTGTAGGCCTAGCCTATATATTATATAGGCCTAGGCTAGATTTGTTTTCTATTCAGTGAACAAAAAATAAAAGCTAGGCTATATTTGATCTGGCCCAATTTGGTAAAAATTGCAATTCATGGCCCATAGTAGATTTACTATGCTATTGAAACTAGTTTGTTTCAATGTTTATATTTAGGCTACCGATATTTATTTATTAATTATCTAATTTGACCGTTTTTTATTTTTATACATTATTTTGGGCAAGAATGTAGTTACCGGGTGTACCGGCAGTACCGCCCACCTTGTTTACACTATGCGGATGCCTTTGGATATAAAATACATTAGCCTAACCAAACAACCTAACCTAACCTAACCTAGTATTCATGCAGTAATGACAGGGGGCAAATAGCAGAAAATATAGCGTCGAAATGGATGGGAACGTAAGTGCGAGTGCACAACATGACATCCTTCCCTATTTTGGTAAGGGTTGTGTTAGCGGGCGTACCGCCTGCTTTGTTTCCATATTAGCACACTCGCAGTTACATTCACGTCTAATTTGACTGCTGTTATTTGCCCCTGGTAATATACTGTATATGATGATGACAATGTCATAGGGGGTGAGGGGACATAGCACCCCTCAAACCATTATTGTATCACACGGCCAGGTGTTGGGTAAATTGTTTTGCCGTGGGATACAATAATGGTTTGAGGGGGGCTCACCTCCCATCATCCCCATGACTTGTCATTATCATACATATTACCAGCAGGGGCAAATAACAGCAATGAAATTAGACGCGAATGTAACTGCGAGCGTGCGACTGTAAACAAAGTGGACAGTACGCCCGCTAACACAACCCTTACCATTATTTGTTATTTGCCCTTCTGCAAACAATATATACTGTATATTGATGACAATAATTCCTGAGAAGGTGAGGCCCCCCTCAACCTAAGAAGCGGACATAATAGAAGTGAACTTAACGGTCATGGCCCAGAGCGTGCAAATCGACGTGGAAGGTTGCTTGGATAATACTGGTACTGAACCTTTAAATAAGATTCTTCCAATTTTTTAAATTGATTTTTGTTCTTGGGTAATCTGAATAAAAGATGAATCACCAATAGTTATGATTTAGGCATCAATGAGTAGGTTATTCATCATATTAGCTATCCATTAGTATAGTTTTGAAGATTGGGTGATATTCTTATGTTCTTTACTATCCCCTCAAAGGCTAGGCTATCATATAGTTTGGAAAAGGCTAGGTTATCATGTAGTTAGGCAAATATCTTTGTAAGGCCTTGCCCAATTTCTTACCGATTACTCACATACACCAGTGGCTTGCACTATTTGTTTCACTAACTGGCCATCCTTGTGCAGCCCAATATAATGTGTAATTAGATCCGGTGTCACGTTCTTTCGCTGACCCGTACACACTAAAAACTGACGGGGACTTGTCCACCACTGCCATACTGATCATAATAATGACTGATACCGATCCACCCACCACAGCTGCTGGAAGCACTGATGTTCCAACACTGTATGTACTGTATGTAATAATACCATAATTATTCCTAACCTTCAAGACTAGAGAATACTAAGGATGTAAAGTAAATTCAGACAGAAAATCCACAAATTTTATTTGAAACAGTGTGCGGGGGACTCTGGTGACTAGTGGGGTTTTCCTTACAAACATTGAGTAGGCTATATTTGACTATTATTGCTTTGCTGATTCAGTCCTTTCAATGCATTAATATTGTGCACAGTGTGACTACATTTTGACACATGTTAATGTAATCAGTTTGAAAATTCAGGTTTTGAGGCTTGCCAGGAATCAAGAACAATCCCAAGTTTTCAACAAAATCTCATACCATACTGTATACAGCCCAAAATAAGTAGCCACATTTTTTCATTAGCAATTTTGGGCTCTAATCTCGTAAATTTTCTTTTAGCCTACCAGACTTTTAGCTACTACCAATGTTAGTAAGTTAGCCTATACACTCGGCATAATCAAACGCTGTATATTAGCATTGCCTATCCCTATCTTAGGTTCTCAGGTTAAGTTATATTGTTTGTATATTTAAAGAAAGTAGAGGGATTAGGCTAGGATATACTGTAATGAAAAATTAGGGTAGCCTATAATTGTACTCACAACCAATAGTATTGAATAGGCTAGTGTTTACAAATATGTTTTTCAAGGGATTTTGTTTTGATTAGGCTAATATGATGACAATATTCAAGCAGACACTGCGGCAATATTAGCACGCTCTATGCGTCAGAATTTGCCACTTTTTTCTGAAATCATCCCTCGGCGAGTGGTTATTTGCCTCCTGCTGGCATTATATATGAATATGAAGATGACAATTATGTCCAGGGGGGGGGGGGGTTGAACACCAAACACTATCAAATTAAAAATAAACGCAGAAAGCGTGCACACTGCTGCTGTAGTCTCCTTGAACTGTAGTTACGATACCCGGTAGCTACCGAATAATCTAAAAATACGCTCCCTGATAGTGTACAAGGCTATGAAAATCAGGGAAAATATTATAGTGAAAAGGTAACTCAGACTTTCTATAACATAAAGTAATAAAGGTAAGGATGTAGTATTCGAGGAATTTCGAGCTTATCGCCTGCCTTGTTTACACTACTCACACGCTCGCGATCACGTTTCCGTCTATATTGACTGCCGTGGGATACAACATTAGGTTGAGGGCCCCCCTCAGTCCCCCATGACTTATTGTCATCATCATACTTAGGCATTTTGCCAGCAGGGGGCAAATTACTTAAAAAAAGCAGTCAAAAGTCGTGAATCGTGAAGGATGTATCTGGGTGTACGGTCGTCATATTTACATAGGTAGTGCGCTCGTGGGTACGTTCCCGTCTATTTTAACGGTTATTTATCCCCTGCTGGCAATATAATATATGATGATAACAAAATGTAATGGGGGGGGGGGGGGGTGAGGACCCCGTCAACCTATTATTGAATCCTGCGGCAGTCAAAATAGACTGGAACATGATCGCGAGCGTTTACTGCTTCCGCCGTTCCGCGTAGTGTAAACCAAGGCAGGTGCCATGTAGTATGTCCAAATACTACATCCTTCCCATAGGCCTAATAAATTCACAACATTTTAAAATCCAGATAGCCTATCTGAGGTGAGCCAATTCTGACAAAATCTAACAAATGTTGGCTTGAACATTATGATGGGCTAGCCTAGAGGGACAGAGACTAGCCTAGGTTAGTTTATTCAGTGGGGATGTAGCCTAAGCAAAAAAAAATAGGCCTACAATCCTGTATGGGTCATGAAATTCATAAGAAAAATAGATTAGCCTGGGCTAGGCTAGCTTACATGATGATGTAACCTACTGTAGGCTGTAGGCTAAGCCTAGGCCTAGGCCTAGCCGCCTAGCCTAACCCAATATGTGGTAGTGGTACGGTAGGCTAAATTAGTATATAAGATGATTGACCACTATTACTGTTAGCCCACAAATTTATATTAATATTACAGTATATGCCTAGCTATTTTTAGTTATGTAAAGTATGGTATTACTGGGAATTGTTGATAGCGTATCTCTGGCAAGCCTCAAAACCTGGTAATGTTGACACTTATTGCATTAACACGTGCCAAAATATGGTCACACCGTGCACAAAATTGATGCTTTGAAAGGGCTACATCAGTAAACCAATGAAAATCAATAATAATCAAAATATGTATAAGATGAGGAATAGGCTATCAGCTGGCAGTCCGAAATTGCCCGAATCGTCCGCACGCGAATTCACGCCGAGCCTCCGAGATCAGTGGTCTTCTAAAACTTGTAATAACATTACTTTATTTTCAATATCATTTTCAATATCGTGCATTATATCATGTTAATAAAATTACATAGTGGTCAAATCCAATATTTAGTCACACTGACTCCAATTATATAAGAATGTTATGAACAAAATGACGAAGGGAAAACTGAAGACCTGCCTAGTGAGAGTCCTTCAAATTCCAATATTTTTCCCTGTTTAAGGGAAAGATTTTTCCTTCCCAAGGGAAAGGAAAGGGAAGGATTTTTTAAGAATACCAAATCGAAAGAAAATTCCTTCCTTTCATTTTCGAAGGGAAAGAATTGTTTAAGAATACGACTCTAAAAACCTGGTTCTTCAAATAAGAACTAAGGTTGCTATCCTTATATCCGCTCATGGCCGAGTGGTTACGGTGCCCGACTCTCTCAAATATACCTGGAGTGAGTGGGTTCGAATCCTGGTGAGGATACCTCTTACCCAACGCATGTTTACTTGGGTGTATTTAGTCCAAGGGGGTAATTTGTCCGAACTCCACTGCATGCTTTCCTTTTGGCAACCGTATTATCATCAAAACCAACCTTTATAATATTGTTCAAGTTCCTAACCAGGGAGCTCTAGACTGTACAAAATCAAGGGTAAAAAAAAAGTATGAAAGGGGTATATACAATAGTTGGGTATATTGATAGTGTTATACCTTTCTATCCTTATACTAGATGGATTTATACCATTAATATACCTTAAAATGAGCAGATAATTTGGCATGTACACTTTAACAATTGTTGGTAAATTGCCCAAGCACCGCAAGCAGCCCCGGAAGGACAGGCAAAACCCCAAGCCTGATGCATATGTAGATCCCCAAACCCCCTACAGTAGCCCTGATAGAGCTAGAAGACGAAACCTCCTCCAGCACTAAACTTTGTGAATGGGCAAAGCTTTCCCTACCCCCCAGCTCCCACATTGGTCGAGGCAAGGCCATCCAGAATATGATGTTACAGCTGACTGGACATATATAGAATTGGCCGAAACGCCAGTTCGGGCCACCACCCCATTAGCCGGCCTAGAATAGCAGAAGAGGAAAACATGGGCACTGAGGGGAGTAACACAGGCACTGAAGACCGCCAGAGCACCACCCAAACTGGATCCAGGTATGCTAATCCTGGAAGCCCCGTGATTGGCTGGCGGAGGAAACAGGGATCTTCAAGTGCCCCTTATAAGGACCCCCCACCCATTTCTCAACACTCGGTCTCCTCTGCAGTTCCCTTGAACTCAGTCATCCTCCTCTGCCAGCAGGACCCAGCTCCAGCAACAGCTGGCCCGGCGTAAAGCTCACAAGAAAGCAAACAAAAACGTAATGTTTTGACATATGAATGTTGTAAACTGCCCGAGCCTCTGCCAGCCATTGCTGCAGCTGCTACCCTCTGTGAATTGCACTGAACTCCTGGAGCTGCAGGCATTGATACACCACCATATCTTTGGGGCTCCTTAACGCTATTTCACGGAACTGATCACTCACTGGGAGACCAAGCTAACCAAAGTACTAAGAGAGGAGAGCCAGCAGGAGACTGAGGCGCTCGCCACTTATTATTGAGGCCACCCCTGATGACGCCCCAGACAGCAAGGCCCGCTGCCGACGCCCTTCCCTAAGTGTGACTTCACTGGGAAGCTGAAGCATAGACACAGCCGACTATGAGGTGATAAGCAGACCGAGACGCCCTGGCCCAGGAGGACCAGCCCCAACACCTTTCGTTACAGTTGTATTAGACAACTATAGGAATATTAGACAGTCGATAGAGTACATCTAGCAGTACTGGTAGACGATTGATAAGGCTTCTCGCTTGCCCCTCTTTCATCAAGAGTCTTTTTTTCTCAAACACTGTAAACTTGTTCCCTTAACTTCCAGACTAGCTCCCCTAAGATTTTCCAATTGATTAGTTAAATGACTTCCTGTCTGATCAACAAAGTTTTACCGAGTTAGAAACTTAGTTACATAGAACCCTTGCTTGCACCTCAGCATCGACATTGATGAGCTAGATGATAGGAGATTAATCAGCTTAGTAACCGAGCTAGCTTTGCCCAATAACCAACGAACACAAGAAAGAATCTGTTAAACCCTCAGCAACGGATGATAGAATCTGCGCTTGATCCGAAGATAAGAGCCTAGAGTTGATAAATGTATTGTTCATATTAGACACCCCACCCAGGAATACGAGGCTTCAAAAGAGATCACATAACGAGTTCTTGGAACACAAGTACGAATTACCCTTATAGCATACATAATTACGAGAGTACTCACGAGGAGTACATTACGAGATTTAATGAGAGTCATTTGTTGTTGCCACGAAAAGACCGTTCACTGTTTATATGATATCAAGAAATTAAACACTTGCCCGTGATAAGAGATTAATACTTGCTGTTCACGAGAAGATTATAACAGAGATTAAAGACTTGCCGTAACAAAATATTAAATAGTTGTTTACGAGAAGAGATTACAGACTTGTGTGTAGATAAGAGATTAAGTACAAGTAACAAGAGATTAAGTCCTGTAGTATATAGAGAGATTAGAATGCTGTTGCAAGGTTAAGTTAAATATATTGACTGTGGCCTAAGGGCCCAGCATTATACACTTATACTTAAGGTACCATATTGTATATTCCTATGTATTGTATTTCCGTATTATATCTATAACTGTGTCTCCGATTTCTATGTTAATAAACTTATTGTATATTTATGTTACCATTTGTTTATGCTATCCAGCTAAGCACGCAGTTGATCCCAGACTAATATTAATTGCATAACAATATTATATTATTACCCTTTGCATAACCATAACTTTTGTTTAGGATGTAGACAAACCTGCTAATTCCTCTTCATGTAAAAAATCAAACAGCTAGAGCATTGAGCATCGAGTGAGTGTCAAGAGCCATGAAACAGCAGAGAACAATCCTCCAACTGAAGAAAAAAAAAACACATATTGCCAGACGAATTACAATCATGTAGTGTGTGTGTGTGTGTGTGTTCGCTACTCTGATGATTACGCCAGTGTGATTCTCTTTCCAACCATCCTGGAGCTAGTCATCTTTATTACACTCGAGAGGGATTGAGACGACCGTGGCTAGTCTCAGATATCAGACAGTGATGACCACAAGACCACCTCTCTACCACCTGTCTTAATGAAGAGTTGAAGACCAGGCCAGGTGAGAGACCCTATAGTCACACAGATCCGCCAACCTCAGAGATTTTGGTGACACTGGCGATATGTTCCTCTCTTTTACACTCAAATATCACCATACCCACAATAAACATCCTAGTACACTGGTACTGAATATATAGCTTGGTCTTTGGACATACTCTCTACATGAACAAACATAAAATAATGTTCCTCTCTTTTACACTCAAATATCACCATACCCATAATAAACATTCCAGTAAACTGGTACTGAATATATAGCTTGGTCTTTGGACATACACTCTACAACATGATCAAATATATAATATTCTGGAATACTTTTCAATTATATACTGTACTGAATAGTTTCGCCTTTGGATATTCATTCAACACGATCAAATATAATATAAAACTCAAGTATATCTCTCAAATACAGGAGAGCTACTAGAAAACAAAATACAAATACCTCATTCTTTGATCATTGCGGCACCCAAATGGAGTCCAAAGAAAAAGCTGGCCATTCGCTCTTACTACAGGATCTCTAGACCAGGTGTGTGTGTGTGTGTGTGTGTGTGTGCGCGTGTGTGTGTGCACGTATGTGGTGTGGTGTGGGAGTGTGTGAGTGTGTGTGTGTGTGTGTGTGTGTATGTTGTGTGGCGTGTGTGTCGTGATACTCAACCCCTGGGACACGTACTTGTCTGTCTCCAAGTCGCTCCTGCGGTTCTTTTGTGGAGAGGACTTGTGGTTCTGGCGCGTCGGGGCTTCCTCGCGTTATGTGGTCGGCGGGCATCCAGGGGCTTATGTTTCTCGTGTTAAGGGGGGTCACCTGCTTTTTGTCTCTTTCTATCCTTTTCTCTCTGTCTCTGGCTTGCATACATTCGGCCCCATTCAGCCAACTGTTTTAAGACGTTTATCCCCATCTAGGTTTCGATTTCTTCCTGGCGAGCGATAGCGAGCCAGCATTGTATGGAGAAATCCGGCTTCGCCGGAGGCATTTTTCTATCGAAAAATGTACAAATTTAGCTTGCTTTAAAAAAAAAATACATATATGCTGGCTCGCTACCGCTCGCCAGGAAAATGTTGACACCTGGATGGGGATAAACGTCTTAAAACAGTAGGCTGAATGGGGCCGAATGGATACAAGCCAAAGAGGGAGGGAGAGAAAAAAAAAAAAAACGAGGTGGGCTCCCTTAATTATCCCTCCCTTATTTTTTCATATGAGAAGTATTATCGATTATTATTTGTCCAATTTCCGGTTATCCCCTATGCACCATGATTAGGCCAGAAATCTTGACCACTAACCTCTATATAAAAAAAAAAAAAAAAAAAAAAAAAAAAAAAAAAAAAAAAAAACAGCCACTCATGAAGGACTATAAGAACCCCAACTAATATTCCTCCTACATTTTGGGCAGCGTCAGCAGGAGGGATAGGTGTGGAAAGTTACAGCTTATTAGTCCTAGCCCTTGTAGAGAAAGAGTTAAGGGGAGGCAGACCGTTTTTCTGGACCCCACTTCTCCCTAATGTTTAGCCCCACTAGTTTTGATATTATAAGATGTTCGGCCCATTAGTTTGGCGATTTTAACACCTTCCACCCCATTTCGTTGTCAATTTTAAGACCTTTCGTGCCACTTAGGTGTCGATTTCTTCCTGGCGAGCGAAAGCGAGCCTGTAATTTTAAGGGGAACCGGCCTTCGGCCGGAACACTTTTCTACCGAAAAATTTAAAAATTTATCTTGAAGGGGGTCTAGGAGGTCTTTTTCTAAGCTTGATGGAGGTCTAGGGAGGAAACTAAAAAAAAATATATGAATAAATGAATTAATAGACCAAACCAACGGTCTGCCTCCCCTCAAGCCGGTATCACACGAGAGCTTTTATAGTCAACATCTGATGATTAAAAAATGTCTAACACCATTTTTGGAATATTTTGCACTGGTATCAGAAACTAGGCTGGTTGTAAGAAGCATTTAGTTAACCGAAATATTTTAAGTATTTACCTCACAAGCTGCCAGACCAGTGTTGAGGATAAATGTTGAGGGAAAAGGCGCTCGTGTGATACCGGCTTTACAGTGGTTATTGGTTAAGATTTCTGGCCTAATTATAGTGAATAGATTATAATTACTGGGGTCCATGCCGATTCAGTTTCATCAATAATTAGTAAATGTCTTGTTTCATTACCGGCAACTATTTTTCATCCATTATTAGTCTGTACCTTGTGTTCCCAATGCCTTGCATTTCAATAGTTAACAGGGACATTGGCAGTTAAAGATGTATTATCTTAGGTAAATAATTGATGGCTAGAATCGATGCACATATATTCATAGAGCCCATCCATAATTCTCACTTAGCCCCCAGCAACAGGGAGTCATACCGGGGCAATGTTGATTTTGGAAATGGATTTAGTGTGAAGTATAATACAGACAAACTTGAATGAAGTTGCATTGTTTTGATCATGTAATATTATTTGGCCATAATCACTTCCAAGGGCAACTGCAACTAATGACTATAATTTTTTTTTGTTTTTTTGTTAATTGCCTGGGTGTGAATAGTCTCTGGTTTGATAGCCTACCCATCAAGACCATCCAGACCTAAACCAATGTTGCCAGCTCTTAAGTTAGGTGGTTACTTTCCAGGTGTTCTACTATGTTTTTCTTGAGTAATTTCTCCATGAGTTTACAGAGGACCGAGCCACCGAGGTGAGGCTGAAATTGCAATGTCTGTCTGCCTGGTTGTCTGTTTCTCTGTCTGTCTACCATACCCCAAATTCCTGTCCCATCCTCCCTTCCCTTCCATCTGTCCCGTCTACCCCTCCCTTCCTTTACTCTACATCCTTCTGTCTGTCTGTCTACCATACCCCAAATTCCAGTCCCATCCTCCCTTCCCTTCCATCTGTCCCGTCTACCCCTCCCTTCCTTTACTCTACATCCCTTTGTCTGTCTGTCTACCATACCCCAAATTCCAGTCCCATCCTCCCTTCCCTTCCATCTGTCCCGTCTACCCCTCCATTCCTTTACTCTACATCCTTCTGTCTGTCTGTCTACCATACCCCAAATTCCTGTCCCATCCTCCCTTCCCTTCCATCTGTGCCGTCTACCCCTCCATTCCTTTACTCTACATCCTTCTGTCTGTCTGTCTACCATACCCCAAATTCCTGTCCCATCCTCCCTTCCCTTCCATCTGTCCCGTCTACCCTGCCATCCTTTACTCTACATCACATTTTTGCCCTCCGCTCAGTCTGAAGGTCTTTATCTTGGGGTCTGTCCTTTATTGTGGATTTTTTTCATTATTCCTGTGGGTTCTTTGTGGTGTAATGTTCTCGGGTTAGGAGTTGAGTGTGTGAGACAAGAGAGCAAGAGAGGGAGGGTAATTTGATAGCTCTCTCACTCTCTTTCGAACTCGTCTGATAGCTCTTCTCTCTCTCTCTCTCTCTCTCTCTCTCTCTCTCTCTCTCTCTCTCTCTCTCTCTCTCATCAATTAAGTCACTCACACTTTATCTTGAGTTTTCCTTGTTTACTTGATTCGTGAACATACATTCTTACCTTATTTCTATTACGCTTCACAATTTCTTCAATATTAAAGTTGTTGTTGTTGTTGCTGTTCCCCAGGCTGTCTGGCCGAACAGCCCCAAGGTCTCGAGCAAGGCCATGGCCATAAACGAGCGCCCCCACAAAATACTCACTGCTTACCACTAACAAAGCCTGGGTGACCGAAGCCACTCCAAGGCAGGGAGCTGAGGAAGGTGCGGAAACGCCCGGGAAACCAAAGCCCCACCCAAGGCCCTGTGCCCCTCAGCAATTATGAAGGGAAAGTTGAGGGGCAAGGGAAAAATGTGACGCTTTGGCTCCCAATCTGCCAACTTCTAGGTTGGCAGTAGGGAGGTCAATCCACGGAAAAGACGCCGCCACTTGAGATCTAGAAGATATATAAGTAAAAGGAACAGTCAGAGTAAGCTATGGGTATGGCAGAGATCGCTCAGTTCTCACTCGGATAGACCAGCCCATCACCACATGACTAGAACCCAATCCTCTCAGTATTAAAGTATTACCGCAATGTAATTATGCACACTATATATTTATACCTCTCGCGCTCTCTCTCTCTCTCTCTCTCTCTCTCTCTCTCTCTATATATATATATATATATATATATATATATATATATATATATATATATATTGAGAACATATCACAAATACACGTGAGCCACTAAAATGTTTTTAATCTCTCAGTGGGGATCGAACCGTCGACGGTTCGATCCCCACTGAGAGATTAGAAATATATATATAATCCATCCACTACTAAACTAATATCAGCAACTCTCGCTACTACCAACAAACTCCTCTCATAACGACCAACATCGTAACCATACAGTAATAGACATGCCATTATCTGTCAATATAGAAGTATCATTGTCCAA
Source organism: Paralithodes platypus (assembly GCA_032716605.1). Taxonomy (NCBI): domain Eukaryota; kingdom Metazoa; phylum Arthropoda; class Malacostraca; order Decapoda; family Lithodidae; genus Paralithodes; species Paralithodes platypus. Next base: position 31,802,003 of record CM064505.1, on the reverse strand, counting down.
ATGAATGTGTGTAATGGTCAAATGATAAGCATATGATAAGTGTGATAAGCTTATACTGAGCGTGATGACTGTGTGGCGAGTGCTTACAGTATGGTGAGGGTAATAAGTGTATGATGGATGCAATGAACATACGATTAGTGTAACATGAACATATGATAAGTGTGTTTACCTTATGAAGTCCGTATGAAGTGTGATGAGCATATGATAAAAGTATGATGAGTGTGCTAACCCTTTGATGAGCGTATGAAGAGTGATGAGCCTATGCATAGTGTGATGAGCGTATGAAGTTTGATGAGCCTATGCAAAGTGTGATGAGCATATGAAGTGTGATGAGCCTATGCAGTGTGATGAGCGTATGAAGTATGATGAGCCTATGCATAGTGTGATGAGCGTATGAAGTGTGATGAGCCTATGCAGTGTGATGAGCGTATAGAGTGTGATGAGCCTATGCAGAGTGTGATGAGCGTATGAAGTGTGTGATGAGCATATGATGTGTGTGCTAACCCTTTGATGAGCGTATGTAGTGTGTGATGAGCATATGATGTGTGTGCTAACCCTTTGATGAGCGTATGTAGTGTGTGATGAGCTTATGATGTGTGCGCTAATCCTTTGATGAGCGTATGTAGTGTGTGATGAGCGTATGATGTGTGCCCTAATCCTTTGATGAGCGTATGTAGTGTGTGATGAGCGTATGATGTGTGTGCTAATCCTTTGATGAGCGTATGTAGTGTGTGATGATCGTATGATGTGTGCGCTAATCCTTTGATGAGCGTATGTAGTGTGTGATGAGCGTATGATGTGTGTGCTAACCCTTTGATGAGCATATGTAGTGTGTGATGAGCGTATGATGTGTGCGCTAATCCTTTGATGAGCGTATGTAGTGTGTGATGAGCGTATGATGTGTGCGCTAATCCTTTGAAGAGCGTATGTAGTGTGTGATGAGCGTATGATGTGTGTGCTAATCCTTTGATGAGCGTATGTAGTGTGTGATGAGCGTATGATGTGTGTGCTAACCCTTTGATGAGCGTATGTAGTGTGTGATGAGCGTATGATGTGTGTGCTAATCCTTTGATGAGCGTATGTAGTGTGTGATTAGCGTATGATGTGTGCGCTAATCCTTTGATGAGCGTATGTAGTGTGTGATGAGCGTATGATGTGTGTGCTAATCCTTTGATGAGCGTATGTAGTGTGTGATGAGCGTATGATGTGTGTGCTAATCCTTTGATGAGCATATGAAGAGTGTGATGAGCGTATGGTGCGTGTGCTAATCCTTTGATGAGCGTATGTAGTGTGTGATGAGCGTATGATGTGTGTGCTAATCCTTTTATGAGCGTGTGAAGAGAGCGATTAGCATATGATAAGTTATGAGCCATAGTCTATGGATGAGCATATGCAGAATGTAATGAGCGTAGTATGAATGTACTAACCCTTTAATGAGCATATGCAGTGTGATGAGTGTAGGCTATGAGGAGTGTGATGAGCGTCTGAAGAGTGTGATGAGCATATGAAGTGTGATGAGCATATGAAGTGTGATGAGCGTATGAAGTGTGATGAGCGTATGAAGTGTGATGAGCGTATGTGTTATGAGCGTATGAAGTGTGATGAGCGTATGAAGCGTGATGAGTGTATGATGTGTTATGAGCGTATGAAGTGTGACGAGCATATGAAGTATGATGAACGTATGAAGTGTGATGAGCGAATGATTAGCGTGTGATGATCGTGAGGCCAGACGTACCAACCGATCAAGCACGACTTAAGTGCGGCTTTCACTCAGAGGTGACACTATATCCGCTCTGCAGGTCACATGTTGTCACGCAACACACAGACACACATACAGCACACACACACACACAGCACGCCATATACAGCACACACACACACATACAACACACACACATATAGCACACACACACACATACAGCACACACACACATACAGCACACACACATATACCCATGCAGCACACACACACATATACAGCACACACACACACACATACAACACACACACATATACACATGCAGCACACACACATATACACATACAGCACACACACACACATACATATGCACATGCAGCACACACACACATATACAGCACACACACACACACACATATACACATGCAGCACACACACACATATACACATACAGCACACACACACACATACAACACACATACATATGCACATGCAGCACACACACACATATACAGCACACACACACACACACATATATACACATATACAACACACACACATATGCACATACAGCACACACACACATATACAGCACACACACACACATATACATATACAACACACACACATATACACATACAGCACACACCCACATATACAGCACACACACACACACACACATATACAACACACACACATATACACATACAGCACACACACACACATATACAACACAGACACATATACAGCACACACCCATATACACACACAGTACACAGAATGAACACATCCACACACCTACATTTACACACACACACTACATAATTATATATCTCTCTAGCACATTAAACATACTGTAAATATACAGAACACCACACAAACACAGACACATACTTATAGACACACACCCAAGTTAACACAAACTCTCCCTCTCTCTCTCGTCAGCACTCTCCCACGTCAGGTCAGCACAGATATCACCATAAAAACCGACTAACAAGCTCCACATTCAACCAACTCAGCAGTTTGACCAACAATTCACGGACTTCAGCAAATCCATAGTAAATATGTATAAAAGACAATTCAATATATGTTTAATATCAAATGGTTTCGTTGTTACATTGTTCATTAATTAGAAGACAAAAAATCACGTAATTTAATAAAACAAAAAAAACAAGTGCAAAACAAGTGCATACTCACAATAAAATGTACATATAATATGGCTTCATTTAAAGTTTGTTTCCCTTAAGGGGAGGTTTTTAGTTGATTCCCTAGACTTCCATCAAGCTTAAAATTACTCCCCCTAGACTCCCTTTCAAGATAAATTTGTAAATTTTTCGGTAGAAAAATTTCCCGGCCGAAGGCCGGTTCCCCTTAAATTACAGGCTGGCTATCGCTCGCCAGGAAAAAATCGACACCTAAATGGCACGAATGGTCTTAAGATTGACATAAATTGGGCGAGGGTTCTTAAAATCGCCAAACTAATGGGGCGAACGTCTTAAAATCTCAAAAGCAATGGGGCTAAACATGAGGGAGAAAGGGGTCCAAAAAAAATCCTCCAGGTGGAAATCTCCCCTTAACAGTTTCATTTCTCAAGAACATAACTACTAACACCATAGTCTATGTTCACATTGTGAACATAACTACTAACACCATAGTCTATGTTCACATTGTGAACATAACTACTAACACCATAGTCTATGTTCACATTGTGAACATCTCAGTAGCTGATATTTCATCCGAAACTTAATGGAATAAATATGAAACTACTTCGTCTCTTAACCCCTTCTGTATCGGCGACGTCTCTGTAATTATATTCTTGCTATTATTAGATGGTTTTATTGAGCCTAAAAAGGACCTCCAGCAACTAACAGGCTTGGAACTATGTCACTTAACCCTTTTTACTACCACAGATCCTTCTTAAGCTGCACACAATTGTCTAAATATAGCTAGAATACAATTAAAAATACGTCGCCGGTACAGAAGGGGTTAATCATACTTACACCACGTTTTCACAATTACTAACATATCTCGCTAAAATATCTTCGTAATAGCTGAGTAATTAAGATGGGGACATGACAATTTACCGCCAGCTATGACATAACAGATTATAGAAACATTGGAAGCATAATATCACACATTGTAACATAACATAATATATAACCTGAATGTGTTTAATCTAATACGGTCAAATTTCCAGGCAATACTGTACTTGAAATTCACAATATACTATACTAAAAAAACATGGCTTAATTATATATAGTCAATATTTAAGGCACTACTTAAGATCATGTTGGCAGATAACGATTTGTTTATATCCACTATCAAACCTAAATCCCTTGGTTCTAGATATTACTATTAAGTATACACAATTAAGGTTATGGTTGTTAGTTCCCATTATGCCTCTGGAAGTAATTAAGGTTATGGTTGTTAGTTCCCATTATGCCTCTGGAAGTAATTAAGGTTATGGTTGTTAGTTCCCATTATGCCTCTGGAAGTAATTAAATGGCAAAAACAAAAAAGGCAACCTCCTTTTCCTCCATTCCTTCTCGCACTCAACTCAAGTTTTGAAACAACATTGCGCCGGTTTGCCCAAAGATTCACGGTATCCCAAATAAAGGGTTATATAGAACACAATTATTATGTTCCTTCCAACAACCAACTATACTCCTAAAATCGATTAATGAAATTTTACAAAACCGAAAATCAACACCTTATGCATCGCACCACGAAGACAGTTAAAGAATGGTGGACACCATTATATTACGGTATGTGAATGAGATTGTAATGACATTCTAAAAATATATATAATGTAAAAGTCAACAGGAAATGGGGAAACACGAGATCCTGTGTGTCCCTTTCCTGTGGGTTCCTGCATTATATATTTCTGTCAGCGTGGAACCATTGTAGTGTACAGGTTAATGTAGGAATCAATAGTGACTCCATTCATTATAGACCTACCCATATGTTATTTTATTATATGCCAATTTCACTTATATTGCACTCATTCACATACTTCACTCTCGATCTTATCAATTAATATACACATTATATCGTTATTTTTGTCTCTCTCTCTCTCTCTAGGAGATAAATTAAATTAAATGCATGAAGAATATACAGATGTAGTCAAACACACACACTTATCTCGCCTCCACTGATACAGTCACATATACCTTATACTACAAGCACACAAATACATTGCATGCTAGCCCCCCCCCTCTCTCTCTCTCTCTCTCTCTCTCTCTCTCTCTCTCTCTCTCTCCTTCGTCAGCACTATCCCACATACGATCAGCACACCATTTCCCACTAACCCCAGCAATAGCTGCACCTGTCCTCCTATCAGCAAACTAATAAGTCGACTGAGGCAAAATCTAGAAAAGTGATGTGTCGAATTCTTACACACACTTCGCACAGACGCATACATGCACACTCGAACACGCCATACACACATACAGTCCATACATACATACATACATACATACATATCAAACACACAAACACCTAAATTTACCAAATCAAACCACAGCAAATCTACCCTAGCCTAGTCATCCCGAACTTAGCCAACCCTAGCAAGAACTTGAATTGACCACATATATATATATATATATATATATATATATATATATATATATATATATATATATAGTTAGAGAGAGAGAGAGAGATAAAACAATATAGAGATAAAGAGAGAGAGAGAGAGGGGAGGGGGGGGTATAGAAGCGACCAACCACCACATCTTATTAATAAGGTTAGATCGAGTTGCTCTTAACCAATTTTCTCCCTAGCCACAATCTTGACGTCATCTCTGCTATAAGAGGCCACTGCCCTGCCGCACACACGCCTGCCATAATTATACACACACGTACACATGATTCACACTCACATAAACCTGTCACTCTCCACATCAACATACACATCTATCCTTCACACACACATACACACACACACACACACACACACACACACACATACAGTATATATAAACACATACACACACACCTCTCTTGATACGATAGATAGTAGTGAAGGTAGTGAAATACTATACTCGAACGATAAATTGAATCCCTTAGCAGCTAATTTCTCGATACTTAATGGAAAAATATGAAACTACTATGTCTTTGCATCATATTTAGACCAGGTGTATATAATACTAACAAATCTTTAAAATAACGGAGGAATCTGTATGGGAACTTTGCAATTTACCGTCAGATGAAAAGAAACAGAGTGTAGTTAAAATATATATACATTAGTACAAAAACAAAACAAATAGGGTGTTTTATTTATACATCACTTCATCCTTCCAATGATAAATAAAATAATCAAACGTTAGAATATTAAGGGGAGGTTTTTAGTTGATTCCCTAGACTTCCATCAAGCTTAAAATTACTCCCCTAGACCCCCTTTTAAGATAAATTTGTACATTTTTCGGTAGAAAAATGTCCCGGCCGAAGGCCGGTTCCCCTTAATTTACAGGCTCGCTATCGCTTGCCAGGAAAAAATCGATACCTAAGTGGCACGAATGGTCTTAAAATTGACAGAAATGGGGCGAGGGTTCTTAAAATCGCCAAACTAATGGGGCGAACGTCTTAACATCTCAAAAGCAATGGGGCTAGAGATGAGGGAGAAAGGGGTCAAGAAAAAAGTCCCTCAAGTGGAAATCTCCCCTTAACACTCTTGGTATACGGTACGATTACGCTTTTCTTCAATATTCTGGCCATCATTAGGCGATTGTACGCAGTTTGGGAAGGACCTCGGGGAATCTAAGAGTCAAAGCCAGCTCATCTATGCCTGTGACTCCCACAGAACCTTACCAAGTTGAATAAATCGTCTGCTGATATCCATAGCGTACTGTTAAAACGCGTCATAATCCTTAAGGGGATAGGGGCTGTTTTTCTGGTCACTTCTTCCTCATGCTTACCCCCAATAGTTTTCAGATTTTATGATGTTCGGCCCATTAGTTTAGCGATTTTAATACCTTTTGCCCCATTTCGTTGTCAATTTTAAGACCTTTCGTGCCATTTAGGTGTCGATTTTTTCCTGGCGAGCGGTAGCGAGCCTGCAATCTTAAGAGTAAGGCTGGGACATTTATCTACCGAAAAATTTACAAATTAATCTAGAAGGGGGATCTGATGGATGTTTTTTTAAGTTTGATGAAGGTCTAGGGAGGAAACTAACAAAACAAAAATAATATATAAATGAAAAAAATCTACCAAAAAGTGAAGACCACTCGTTTGTTTTCTCTTTCTCTCCCTCTCTCTTTGGCTTGTATCCATTCAGCCCCATTTAGCCTACTATTTTAAGACGTTTACCCCCATCCAGATGTCAATATTTTCCTGGCGAGCGGTAGCGAGCCAGCATATATATATTTCTGTTTTGACAGCAAGCTAAATTTTTACATTTTTCGATAGAAAAATGTCTTCCATACAATGATGGCTCGCTATCGCTCGCCAGGAAGAAATCGACACCTGGATGGGGATAAACGTCTTAAAACAGCTGGCTCAATGGGGCCGAATGGATACAAGCCAGGGAAAAAAAGAACAGGAGAGAAAGATAACAAAAGACGATAATGCTAAAACTATCCATGGCTTTGATTGGTTTTGCCGTAGGTTGGATCGCTGGACTCCCCAAACCACAGTCAGTCAGTCAGTCATCCTACGGTCTATATTTACCTCATCCTTCCTAAACCACCGCCGATATTCAGTGGCTAGATCAGGTTGCTATGTCTAAGTTTAGCCTCTCTCTCTGTCTCTATCGTTCTCTCTCTCTCTCTCTCTCTCTCTCTCGGTCTCGCTCTCTCTCTTTCTGTCTCTTTCTGTGTGTGTGTGTGTGTGTGTGTGTGTGAATCAGTATCTACCTATATGTTATCACACGACTTCATTCTCCAGGGAGTGGTCTCAAATTAATTGCCTCCATGCTCCTCTGCCATCCGTCAGCCCACCCTAGGCCATTTTCATTCATATACTTCTCAATTTCATCGTTCCATCTCATTCTCGCAAACAAATAAATATATAAATAAATAAAACAAAATCAATACCGGAAGGCTAACAACTAAATCATACGGTACCTCGAGTGCGTTTTCGTGTAAGTCATGTATATAAGTCTCCAAAATGAAGTCTTGGTGAAGAGGTGTCCATAATGTCTTGTTCACGATATCTCCAAAAGCCGACAATTACAAGTGGTTAGACAGGGTATAGGATAAGGCTATAGAGAATGTGATTGTGGTCTAATGGTTGGTAATGTGAGATATAGTCAGTCACTCGGGGAGGTGTGGTGGAGTGGTCTTGCCACTGGCCTGGTAATCCAAAGGTCCCAGGTTCAAATCCCGATGTATCAATGGGAAGATATTATTGGGATGGAATTTGTGCTGTACCTAGTATCAGTGCATTACCACAAGCCCACTGAAACGTCAATAAAATACCCTCATTGTTCCCTGATTAAATAGCACTGTATGAATATTCCCATATTCAAAATATGCTATAGGGGTGCAATGCCTGGTGAGTTATCTGCTCAACAGGTGGCGTTGTGTGTGTGTAAGTGTGAGAGTCCGAGTGTAGGGGTGAGACAGTGAAGCACGGGAACGAGGTGGCTTCAGAGATGGGGTCGTTTGGGGCCATGAGTGAGCACCGTGCCTCATGTGAAGGCAAGATGGCAGGTGCTCGTTGTACTCTACGTGCTTCACATGTCTCACTCCCTAGACTGGAACAAGACCTCACGGGCTTCACTGTTCATTGTAAAGCGGTGAATGTTAAGGCTCTCAGCCTATGCCCGAGAGGAAGTAAGTTGGAATATAGAAAAAAAAAAAAAAAAAAAAAAAAAAAAACTCTCTCTCTCTCTCTCTCTTTCTCTCTAATGCAAGAAGAAATAGTTATTTATACAATTTTGCGATGAATGTACTGCCCAATGCAATCTCTTTTTCCCAGCCAAAGTAGCTTCTCGAAATGAACCACAGGGTCTTTGACATGCTAACTTTGCCTTGTAACTTCTTTTAACTCGCTAACTTCCTCTCATCCCTCAATTATTTCCTCATCTGTCATTTGATCTCTCTCTCTCTCTCTATCTCTCTCTGTGTTAGCGTCGTTCAAAACACAACACTATAGCCGTGGTGTGTGTGATAGAGAGAGTGCGTGTGCGTGCTTGCGTGCGTGCGTTAGTGTATGTGTGTGTGTGTGCGTGCAGTTGGGCCTATACTTATTCAGGTCTTGCACATCCCCCTCCCCGATACCCACAGTGGTTTAACCCATAGCTACACCTGTGCCCATGTATCAGTAACCGTGCAAAATCAACCAAGACCAAATGATCATATGGAAAAATGTCTCATAAAACAGGTACAACTTCTCCGAATGCAAATGAATCATATTCTAGGGATGGAAGCTATGGCACCAAAAATATACTCTATTTTGGCCTACAATACATATGCCTAAATTTCATCCACAGAAAGTCTTTTCCCCAAACCAAATACACCCGTAGTAAATCAAATTATTTCACGCAACATTGAAGGGCTTATCCAACACAAATTCAAAGCAAAATTTATAATGCTTTCCGAGCTCAGATATGAAGAGTAAGCCCTAATTGTTGTATTCACTGAATCCCATCTCTCCAAGTAATATTTAAGAAGCTGAGATTAACGAGTAACATCTATGTCCCATTCAAGACTGATAGAGCCACTAACAGAAAGAAAGACAGTATAATTACCTACATAAGGACACTATATCTCTGTACATAAAGGTGATTCTCTTATTATCAAACTCAGTGACAAATACAAATTCTCAGCATTGAACATATCAACACGATATATATTGTTATATATCGCCCTCCTGACTGTATCCAAAACAATTTAATTTCAATTCTAGCAATGCTCAAAAGTAAGGTAAATGAGATGCCAGTCCAACGACCAAATAATATCCTAACCGGTGATCTCAAGTTCCCGGTTATTGATTGGGAATCTGAAGTTTGCGACGTGGATCAACGGAAGTACAGGTACGAGCAACAGCCCTCCTAGATCTAGCGAGAGAATTCTGTTATAACAAATACATAAGAGTCCCTACACAAGGTAACATAATACTTGATTTTGCTTTACAAATAATGAAGAACTGAATCATGAGTAGTCTGTTGATCAAAGTTCCTTATCAGATTACAAAATAATTATTGTCTCAACTAATATAAGGACATCAACGTTCAGAAAACAAACTAAATTTGCAAAAGACCCTCCATCCCTACATGACCTAAATTTCTTCAGCAGTAAGACTAGTTGGGAAAGCAGAAGAGAAGAAAATAGGGGGATGTAACTTGGGAGAAACTTATGGCACATAAGGACCCCAGAAACCAATATGAAACATTATTGAATAAGTGCCTAGGAATATGCTCAAAATACACTCCAGTGAAAAAGAAAAAAAAATGCAGTCACATACAACATATGTGGAATTTTCATGTGAAAACGAAGAAAACTAAAAATGAAAAATGCCAACTCCCCTTTTACTCATAACCATACCTTGATTCAGCAGACAATCTAGATGATAGAAATAGAGCTAAGAACTTCCATTGAACACAACACTAAAGTTGAAGGAAGTCCAGACAGTATCAGCATTTGAATCAAATCCTAAATATTTCTATAAATATGCAAGTGATCGATCATAATCAAGCCAGCTGTTGGCCCCCTAACAAATGAACTAGGAACAAAGATTGAAGATACAATGGAAATGTGTGAGGCTCTCCATAAGCAACATGAAAGTGTTTAATTCCCATTTTGAAGAAAAGAAGATCACAGTGCCCAAGGAATTGTTATCAAATGAGCAAGAAGATCACAGTGCCCAAGGAATTTTTATCAAATGAGCACGTCATGGACTCGGAAACGCAGGACATGATCGTCTCTAGAATCGACATAATAGAAACAATAAAATACATTTCTATTAATCCTGCAGCTGGTCCTGAGGGTTATTCAGGTATTCTACTAACAAATGTACAGAACAGTTAAGTGTAACCATCCTGACCCTGTCCAGAAACTCGCTTGATACTGGAATTATCCCCTAACAATTGAAAAGAGCAAAGACTAACCCTGTTCATAAAGGGGGATCAAGAGACCAGAAAATTAGTGACCAGTAGCTCTCATATCTCATGTTATATAAAGTGCATGTTAATAAAGTGCTCTTCCTCACATGGTGTTCATTGTCATGTTATATAAGTCCTTGAAACATAATAGTGAAGAAAATAAAAATAGCAAACTACCTAGAAATAAACAACAAAATTAATGAAAATCAACATGGCTTCCAAGAAGGTAAATTTGTCTATCCCAGGTCCTTTCACACCATATAGGCTAAAGATTATTGCTGGACTCAAAGACGACAAATATATTGATGTTATCTACCTAGATTTTAGTAAGGCTTTTAACAAGGTGGAACATGGGGTCTTACTGCACTAAGTAAGGAAACTAGAAATAACTGGTCGTCTTGGAATGTGGATCCACATTTTTTTGAAGGATAGGAAACAGTGGTTGCTGTGGGTGGGGTCCTTTCCTGTGACTCCCAACGTCTACAGTGGTGTTCCCTAAGGCTCTGTTCTGAGACCACTACTTTTCTATGTTCACATATCTGATATTAACTGAGATACTCTGCACTCAACAGTCTCTTCCTTTGCTGACAAGACAAGAGTAATAAAACAACAAAATCAGCAGATGTAGATAAATTAAATTCTGACCTATCCAGTTTGTATTCTTGGGATGAGCTAAACAATATGGCCTTGAACAGCAATAAATTTGAATTGGTTAGGTATGGAACCAACATTAATGAAAAAGACAACTTTACTTCACGTGTTGGTTCCCTCGTAAAATGTTATAACCATGTGCTAGACCTGGGTGTTCTAATGAGTAAATGATGCCACCTTCAGCAAGCACATCTAAGTAGTGGTTCAAAAGGCGAGAGCCCAGGCTGGCTTGATATTGCGAACCCTTAAAACACGAGAGGTGGAACCTATGCTTACCCTGTCCAGGGCCTTGGTGTTAGCTCTTCTAGAATACTGCTACCAGTTGTGGAGTTCCTGGAATTCTGGGGAGACATAAGCCTTGGAAGGGATCTAGCTCTCCTCCACCAGTAAATTAGCATTTGTAAAGGGTCAGGATTACTGGGAGAGATTAAAGTCCTTACAACTATACTCTCTCTCGCCGAGAAAGATACTTAATAATATACACTTGAAAGATTATTAACAAATTGGCCCCTAATCTGCAAGCTGAAGATAAATTGATCATCAGATACAAAGAACATAAACGTCTCAGTTGAATGTGTGATATCAGACCCATCAAATCAAGAGCGCTAACCAGAATGAGGATACTAAAGGAGAATTCCTTAGCAACTCGTGGTCCTAAGGTGTATAACAAATTACTCAAAGAAATTAGATAACAAAAAAAAAAAAAAAAAATTGAAATGTTTAAAAAGTATTTGGATACTTTCCTTGCTTCAAGAGACAACCAACCAACTACACCTCACTACCATCTTTGTGATCAGCAACAGCATCATTGGTCAGCTGGAACAGAAGGGGAACAGATGGGATGTACTTCAAATGAAGCAAGAGTGGACGTAAGTGCTCGAGGTTTTTGGACGAGGGGACAACTGGCTTTTTTCGACATCAGAATCTTCAACCCAAGAGCACAAACATATCATGAGCGAGGACTCAAGGCGACATACTTGAGAAATGAAAGTGAGAAGAAACGCGCTTATGAAGAAAGAATTTTGAACAGGGATCAAGGAAGCTTTACTCCTCTGGTCTTCTCATCGTCGGGAGGAATGGGACCTTCGGCAAGTGTCTTCTATGCCAGATTAGCTGAACAAATATCGGAGAAAAAGCGCCAGCATAGAAGCCAAGTCATAACTTAGATGAGATGCCGGCTCTCTTACTCTCTTCTCAGGTCTGCACTCCTATGTCTCAGGGGTACAAGGTCCTCCCCACTACAGAGAACAAGAGTGAGAGACTCGTACTTTGAAATGGTCGTGGCGGCGGAGGGCCGAATTGGGGAACAACTAGGTTGATTGTAGGGAGGTACTGGTACAATAAGATAAACTATAAGGGAACTAGAATAAGATAGATTGTACACTACTTTGTAACTGTCACCTTAATACAAAAAAAAATAGATAGGATGTACAGTGGCAGCGCCACAGCGGCGTGGATCACAGGGCGATAATGGTTAGCACTCAACTACAACCACAGGAACCACAGGTGTGTGTGTGTGTGTGTGTGTGTGCTAGTAACACAACACTATAGCCGTGGTTTGTGTATAAATAATGACAGCTTTCACCTCACCACATTGTTTCGTAGTCTTACCAGGTGTTCGTGTGTGTGTGTGTGTGTGTGTGTGTGTGTGTGTGTGTGTGTGTGTGTGTGTGTGTGTGTGTGTGTGCGCGTAAGCGTGTGTGTGTGTGTGTGTGCCCAAAGAACACACTACTATAACATGGTTTGTGTTAATAACAACTTTCACCCCACACCACATTGTTTCGTCTTTATCTTAAGGGGAGAAAGCAAGCGTAGTTTCATACAGCCACTCGAATCTACTACTGTCTATACTCTCCCTTGAACCCTTCTATGTATATGTCATTTCTCTTTTATACATCGTAAGACGATTTTATACAGCTTACGAAGAAACTTTCCAAGTTAATGTGTGTGTGTGTGCACGTGTGTACGATAATACTACTACTAATACTACTACTACTAATAATAATAATAATAATAATAATAACAATAATAACAATAGTTGGTTTATTGTTCAATCGCAGCTGTGTGGGTAGAGTTAATGCTCTCATGTTTCAATTTATAGTTTGAAGGTGAATTCAAGAGTTTGTCTATTTGCAGTAGTGTTGTTACAGTGAGTGTCATCATTCATTCACCATATTACTATAACATAATCCCTGGTTGTTGTTAACTATGGCCAGTCCTTCCTAACGCTTGTATCTGTTTCATCTGATCCAAACTGTACATACGCAGATGCATTTTGTATTGGTCAAACTACATGTGAGTTAACCCTTTCTGTACCGATGGGGTGCTTTTCATTATATTCTGGCAACTAATAGACGATTTTGATCAGCTTAGGAAGGATGTCTACCCATTAAAAGGCAACAGACAATCTCAGTTCCTCCCTTTAGCTACCATAATATTCTTCCTAAGCTTCATAAACTCTTCTAAATATAGCTAGAATATAATGAAAAAGACGTCACCGGTACAGAAGGGGTTAACAAAAGGTGGTAGCAGCTTAGCTAGGGAGGGACCACGATACAATCCTTCTGTGTCTGAATGGCTGGGGAAAACAAAACAAATATATACTATAATAATAACTTCGTACTGTGGAGGAGTTGAACCCTTACGCAAGACCAATAATACTTTAGTACTAATATTGGTCTACTCTGGCCGTAACCCCCCTAACTGGCGTGTGTGTGTGTGTGTGGGTGGGTGGGTGTGTGTGGGGGGGGGGGGGTGTAGGTGTGGTGTGGGTGGGTGGGTGTATAGGTGGGTGTGGGTGTGTGGGTAGACGTGGGTGTGGGTGTGGGGGGGGGGGGGGGGGTAGGTGTGGTGTGGGTGGGTGTAGGTGGGTGTATAGGTGGGTGTGGGTAGGTGGGTGTGGGTGGGGGGGGGGGGGGTGTAGGTGTGGTGTGGGGGGGTGGGTGGATAGGTGGGTGTAGGTAGGTGTGTGTGTGGGTGGATTTGTGTGTGTGGATGGATGGGTGGGTGGGTGTGTGGGGGGGGTGGGTGTAGGTGTGGTGTGGGTGTGGGGGTAGACGTGGGTGTGGGTGTGTGGGTAGACGTGGGTGTGTGTGTGTGGGGGGGGGGTGGTGTAGGTGTGGGTGTGGGTGGGTGGATAGGTGGGTGTGGGGGGTGTGTGTGGGTGTGGGTGGGTGGGGGGTAAGGTGTGGTGTGGGTGGGTGGGTGTATAGGTGGGTGTGGGTAGGTGGGTGTGTGTGGGTGGATTTGTGTGTGTGGATGGATGGGTGGGTGGGTGTGTGTGCGTGTATGTGCGTGCGTGCGTGTATTTGATTATCGGTAATTGTACAGTAAGACGATTGTGATAGTTAACCGAATTATCATAACATATTTTCTCAGCAACCATCACACCATAGTTGCCAGGAATACGTACCTTCCGGAAAATAAGTGATAATTTAATTCTTCCACTAATACTCCTTTCTGAACTTGACCCACCCTTTAACCCTTTGAGTACCAGCGACGTGCGTAATATTTCATTCTAGCTATATTTAAACGATATTATACAGCTTAGGAAGGCTTTGTGGTACGGTAGTTAAAAGGGTTGGGTGAGTAAGTTTGAAGCCTTATTATTGCTAGAGGTCCTTCCTAAGCTGCATAACATCGTCTACTAGTTGCCAGAATACGATGACAAAGACGTCACTGGTACTGTACGGGTTAACCCCTTCAGTACCGGTGACACGTCCTTTTCATTATAATCTGGCAACTATTAGACGATTATATTCAGCTTAGGAAGGACCTCTAGCAATTAAGGGGAGACTGACCGTTTGTTTGGTCTATTAATTAATGTATTCATATATTTGTTTAGTTTCCTCCCTAGACCTCCATCAAACTTAGAAAAACCCCCCTAGACCCCCCTTCAAGATAAATTTGTACATTTTTCGGTAGAAAAATGTCCCGGCCGAAGGCCGATTCCTCTTCAAATTGCAGGCTCTCTATCGCTCGCCAGGAAATAATCGACACCTAAATGGCACGAAAGGTTTTAAAATTGACAACGAAATGGGGCGAAAGGTGTTAAAATCGCCAAACTAATGGGCCGAACGTCTCATAATCTCAAAACTAGTGGGGCTAAACATTAGGGAGAAGGGGGTCCAGAAAAACGGTCTGCCTCCCCTTAAAAGGCTACAGGCTCTCTCAATTAATCTTTATAGCTGCCATACATCCTTCCCAAGCTGCATAAAACACCCTCTAACTACAGTTATCCATATATAAAGGAGACGTGGCTGGGGTACTGAAGGGGTTAATCAAGGGAGCTCACCTCGCTTTTTTTTTTCTCTTTCTCTCCCTCTCTCTTTGGCTTGTAACCATTCGGCCCCATTCAGCCTACTGTTTTAAGACGTTTACCCCCATCCAGGTGTCAATATTTTCCTGGCGAGCGGTAGCAAGCCAGCATATATATATTTTTGTTTTACAGCAAGCTAAATTTTTAAATTTTTCGATAGAAAAATTTCTCCGGCGAAGCCGGATTTCTCCATACAATGCTGGCTCGCTATCGCTCGCCAGGAAAAAATCGACACCTGCATGGGAATAAACGTCTTAAAACAGTTGGCTGAATGGGGCCAAATGGATACAAGTCAGAGAAAGAGAGAAAAGGAGAGAAAGATAACAAAAACAGCAGGTGCTCCCCCTTAAACCTTACACTCACGCCCAAATGACACCCCCATTACCCCCCTTCCACGCCCGTCTGACGCCCCATTCACAACCCGACACCTAGCTCACCCAAGCCGAAACATATGGGTCTGTAAATGTGCTTGGTGTATCCTGTTTAAGGGGAGATGGGCCGGGTTTTTTTTTTTTTTTTTGGTTTAATACATTTATTACTTTATTTCTTAGTTTCCTCGCTAGACCTCCATCAAACATAGAAAAACACCCCCTAGACCCCCCTTCAAGATAAATTTGTAAATTTTTCGGTAGAAAAATGTGCCTGCCGAAGGCCGGTTCCTCTTACAATTACAGGCTCGCTATCGCTCGCCAGGAACAAATCGACACCTAAATGGCACGATAGGTCTTAAAATGTATAACGGAAAGGGACGAAAGGTCTTAAAATCGCCAAACATATGGGACGAACGTCTAAAAATCTCAAAACTAATGGAACTAAACACTAGGGAGAAAGGGGACCAGAAAACTACCGTCTCCCCTTAAGATTAGGTTCTCTTTTTCGCCACTACCAATCCTTCAAGTTCATTAATCTTGTAACTATACGTATGAGGGGAGAATTGGCTGCAAGTGAAGTGGGAGGTAGTTGTATTTTCTGGTCCCCTTCTCCCTCATGTTTATCCCCATTAGTTTTGAGGTTTTAAGACAGTTTGCTCCATTTGTTTGGCGATTTTAAGACCTTTAGGGCTATTTAAGTGTTGATTTTTTTTTCCTGACGAGCGATAGCGAGCGAGCATGTAGTTATAGGAGGAACCTGAACATTTTTCTACTGACAAATTTACAATTCTATCTTGAAAGGGGTTTATCTTGAACGTGGGTCTAGGGTGTGTGTGTGTGTGTGTGTTTTTTTTTTTTTTTAAAGATTGATGGAGGTCTAGCGAGGCAACTTAACAAAATAAACAAATACATAATTAAGTAGACCAAAAAATAAACACTACCCCCTTAATGGTAACGGAGCACAGTCATTACACCCCAAACACACCCACACACCCTACACAGTGAGCAATACCCCGCCCATTACACCCTAAGCCTCACACCTCACCCGTACCACATTCTACACTGGTGACACCCTAGATGGTTATTATTAATTTTACTCTGTCTCACCCAGGACCAGCACCCCATCAACCACCCGACACCCACTTCCACCCTAAATACAGACATCTAAATAGTCAGTAGTTCTACTCCCTCCCCCCCTCTCTCTCTCTCTCTCTCTCTCTCTCTCCCTCAGCACCACCCACATTGTTAGCCACCCAACACCCTTTTCCTGCTAACCCCATTGTAAACAACTATGCACCCACCAAGCTACCACCACCTCCTACTACTACTACTACTACTACTACTACTACTACTACTACTACATTTTTGTATTTTACAAGCATCAGATATTACTATTCTACACCATGCAACTTCAATCCAGTCGCCTCTCTATGCGACCCTCTGCCACTGCTGCCTCGTAGTCCACTTCTGCCACCGTCACTGGTTGTGGTGCAGACCGTCTTGTTCCCCGCAGGCATAGTAGTGCTGATCTGGGCAATGAGAAAGATAGACGGCACCTCATCCAGGCTACGACGTGGCTCCTGGGGTGTTGCTTCTTCTCTGCGATGATCTCTGCAAGCCTTGAATAGAAGCACTGGGCCCTGGGTCCCATCCCTCCAGATGTGGTGAAGACTAGTGGGGTAAAGCTGCCTTGTTCGATATTTAAGATCCTTTCTCCATATGCCCTGACCTTCTCTTGTTCGTTCCTCTTGTGTGTAACATCCAGAGACAGCTCGCTGTAGCTATGGGCCATTGGGTCAAATACTCTTATGTCAAAGAACGCTCGCTGTGCATTTGTCCAAAAACCTCTTGCACTAACGTCCAATCGTGCTTCATTGGATGTGTTGGCCGTCCTGTGCTGCAAGATCTCTCCATCCAAGGGAATGAGTGATGGTTTGCGCACCACATCTCTACACACCTCCCTGAGCATGTTCGCCATTACATCTCTTACTTCATCGTGCCTGATGCTGATGAATCCTCCTTTTTTACATAATCATGGAGTGGTCTGCATCGTTGTTGGTTCCACAAACGCATCGATCGGGCAGTCCTTCAATCGGCCAATCATACCTCAGTGCAATAGCATCATTAAATTCTTGCTTGTTGAGATTGAACTTTTCGACTTGATTGGTAGTGTTGTCAGCCAACTTGAAGCACCCGTTTCGTGTGCTATTTGTAGTTTTCTTGTTTGTCTCCAGGAAAGTTGTCCCATCAATTGTGCCAGGTCATTTTTCTGTGAGTTTTGCCTCTCTGACGTGATGGTCTTTCTGATGTTGTAGATGTCCGCCTGGTCCACTTCACCGTCAGAATCTTGTGCTACGATACGGTCAGTGAGAAATCCTGTTATCTTTACTGAGTTCAGGTATTCCGTTGTCGCCCTCATCACTGGATTGATGATTCCCAGCCCTCCCAACCTAGAAGGCAGTGCGAGCAACTTTCTCTCTGTATCACTCGGGGTGTGCGACTTTACCCATGCTGGGATGAGTTTGTCTCTGATGGCATCTTCCAGCGGTTGAAGTAATGCGCTCACATTTGGAACGGTTCGGTTCGCATCAAGTAGGTCCAGCGATGTTTGACCCCATATGTGAATGCCGAATATGCAGCCTGTGGTTCCGTCTTTGCAATATTGGCCAGTTTTTCAATTTCTTTTACCCACTCTCTGACCTTCTCCTCTATGTATTTGTTCTTGAACTCTTCCATGCCGATCACTGCCCCAAGGTGATGCTGTCCGTCCTTTGTTACTACCACTTCACTACCTCTGAAAGCTTCTAACGCATTTTCATAATGTTCTGGTTTTACTATTAGTATTGACTTTCTGCCATTTGGATGGTACCCTATTTCTGGGTCTACATTTGATATTTGCTCCCACCAGTGCTTGAGATCGTTGACTTTTCCCGCTCCAGTGAGATCGTCTGCATAGGCCACCTGCTTGACTTGTGTCACCTCATGGCTTGTTAAGGTTAGCAACACTGAGAGAACTACTACTACTACTACTACTACTACTACTACTACTACAGAGCATTGAGCTGAACGGAGATACCTTGGAGGTGGTGAAGGGATTCAAATATCTGGGCCACAATATTTAATTTGATTTAAAGACTCAGATGACATAACTTTTAGAATAAATAATTTTAATGGATCCTTTTATAGTATTTTTAGAAATTACAAACAAGTGAACAAAGATACAATGTTATTTCTTTTTCATTCTTACTGTCTACCAGATTATGGACTTCCCCTATGGAATCACGACAGTTCTTTTTAATTCTAATGGTTTTAAAGCATTTTCAGTTGCATTTAATAAATCCCTTAAGCGTATTTGTGGCGTACCTCCCTACGCCAGCAGCCATATCACGGCAGCTCGATGCAAACAATTGCTACTCAATCATCATACAGCATTAGTTCAAGCCCGATACTGCAAAAGAGTATTAACCCTTTGGCTGTGGCTATGTTTGGGCTATTTAGGGCATATTCAGGCACTCCTGAATGATAAATCAAGCATCTGCATTAAATGAAGTGTATTCTGCCAAAAACTAGGCGAAAATAGCTTCAAAATTACACCAGAACGGACCGTATACGTGGTCTGGTTCACCCGCAGTGATCCCAGTGAAACGCGGGAACCCCGCTATTATGTAACACTCGCTCGCTTGGCTACACTGATGAGAGAGACAGAGAGAGAGACTCGCCCGAGACACAGCCTAGCTCAGTGAGCCGCTTGGTGCTCTGAGGGTCGGAGGTGGGCCCCTCACGCTCCCACCCACTGACACTCGATTTTTACGTGTTTTACAGGCTTTTAAAGCCTGGAAATTGCTGTAACTTGCCAAAACATTCCAGAACGTCACCCGCAGCAAAAGGGTTAAGGTCTCAAAATCCTATAATTAGGCATAATATTCCTATTATTAAAGAAGGTTTCATGGTTCAAAATGTGGTAAATTTGTTTCGAAAAACTTATAATGTAGATGTACTAGGAGAAAATCTAGATGTTTTGAGAGCCAGGATTGAGTGGGTACAAGGTCATGAGGACAGGCGAGGTCCATGTTTCTATTATGGGTTTTAGCTCTAGAAGGGCGTGACTATTATTTTTTAACAGCGGTTATATGCAACAAATACGTTTTAGAAATTGCATTTTAATTGTATTCGATAATTTCATTATCGCATGACTTCCATCCTCATAATTGAGTTTTGAATGCATATATTTTTTATAATATTGTATTTGATGATTTTATCCTGACTATCAGAAGCTAATATTGTAAATAGTTTGTATATATGAAATCATTTTGAATGTTTAATACATTTTGATTTAACTTTACTATAATTTTTATTGGATTATGTAATGTGTGTGTTTTGTACTGTGTACTGTACATATGTATTGCGAAATAAAGGAATTGAATTGAATTGAACTACTACTACTAACACTTTGCCGGAAATAGTAATCATATGAGTTACCCTTTACATGCACGCTAACATCCATACAGTACACATACCCACCCACATCCTCATTCATAACCATTATATCCGATACAGTATACCCACACTTGTTACACCCATTTCACTCTACACCCGTACAACACACCCATTCCACCCGATGCTACAGACCACGCCCATTCCACCCTCCACCCACACACTACGCCCACTCAAGTCTACACCCACATATCACATCCATTCCACCCGATACTACAGACCACACCCATTCCACTCTCCACCCACTCCCTCCCTCACCCCACCCTATCCCATTCACACCCTCTTTCTACCCCCTTCACCCTACACCCACAGTCTATAAGAAGAGTCCCGCAACCCGATACAGAGCCTGGTGAGACTGGGTGAGGGCAATCGGGTGATTAGTATAGTGTGGAGAGACAAGGGGAAGGAAGGAAGGAAGGAAGGAAGGAATTAATGAAGGAAGGACGGAGGAACGAACGAACGAACAAAGGAAGGAAGGAAGGGCTGCGGGTGTGCTAATATCCATGTTTACTACTGTCACACCAGCACACACTACTCAGGGTTACCAAATCAAGTCCGCTAGCTAGTAAATCATTGCCGAAAATCGCTAGATAGTAAATAATTGCCGAAAATCGCTAGAATAATGCCACAATCTCTAGAATATCACTAGAATAATGCGACAATCTCTAGAATATCGCTCTAAAATGGCTCAAATCTCCAGAATAGCACAAGAATTCATGCCGATAGATGCACAAATTTGCCTCTAGATCGAAGTAAACTCCTCTAGATCAAGCGGGAAAGTAGCTAAATTGGCAACACTAACGCTAATGGCCGTAATTATGAAACACGAATTATGAAAAACATGTATCCAGTATATAACTTACCTGTTCTCACTTGACTCACTCACCCCCACAATTTACCGGAGGATAACAGGTTTTTTACAATACGTAGACGGAGGTATTTTTAATTAAGGGAGCCCACCTCGCTTTTTTTTATCTTTCTCTCCCTCTCTCTTTGGCTTGTATCCATTCGGCCCCATTCAGCATACTGTTTTAAGACGTTTACCCCCTTCCAGGTGTCAATATTTTTCCTGACGAGCGGTAGCGAGCCAGCATATATATTTTTTGTTTTGACAGCAAGCTAAATTTGTAAATTTCTTCTATAGAAAAATTTCTCCGGCGAAGCCGGATTTCTCCATACAATGCTGGCTCGCTATCGCTCGCCAGGAAGAAATCGACACCTGGATAGGGATATACGTCTTAAAACAGTTGGCTGAATGGGGCCGAATGGATACAAGCCAGGGAAAGAGAGAAAAGGAGAGAAAGATAAAACAAGCCGGTGACCCCCCGTTAATGTTACTCCTGTCCCTAATACTGCTGTCATTCTTCCTCACTCTAATATTGATGGCATTAGTTCTCTTTTAACCCCTTCAACAAGATAACACATTTTTAACTTTAATTCTGGCTAAAATTAGACGATTCTATGCTATTTAAGAAGTACCTATGTTATGAAGAGGTTTTATTGAGATCGTATTTACCAGTTCGAGCCCTGAAGGTATATCAAAAGCTAAAGAAAATCGTCTTATGGTAACCAAAACACGATGAAAATGACGTCATCGTACTGAAGGGGTTAACACTACCTGTTGCAACGTCTTGGGGGTTATTATGGTATTTGGTTTGGTTATGGAAGTTTTTAATTGTTTTAGCCGTTTTCGAACAATGTATTTTTAGTTTACCCCTTAGACTTAGAAAAACGCCTCTCCAGACCCCCTTCAAACTAAACGCCTCTCCAGACCCACTTCAAACTAAACGCCTCTCCAGACCCACTTCAAACTAAACGCCTCTCCAGACCCCCTTCAAACTAAACGCCTCTCCAGACCCACTTCAAACTAAACGCCTCTCCAGACCCACTTCAAACTAAACGCCTCTCCAGACCCCCTTCAAACTAAACGCCTCTCCAGACCCCCTTCAAACTAAACGCCTCTCCAGACCCCCTTCAAACTAAACGCCTCTCCAGACCCACTTCAAACTAAACGCCTCTCCAGACCCCCTTCAAACTAAACGCTTTTCCAGACCCACTTCAAACTAAACGCCTCTCCAGACCCACTTCAAACTAAACGCCTCTCCAGACCCACTTCAAACTAAACACCTCTCCAGACCCACTTCAAACTAAACGCCTCTCCAGACCCCCTTCAAACTAAACGCCTCTCCAGACCCACTTCAAACTAAACGCCTCTCCAGACCCACTTCAAACTAAACGCCTCTCCAGACCCCCTTCAAACTAAACGCCTCTCCAGACCCCCTTCAAACTAAAAAATAACGTCCCCCAGACCCCCTTCAAGCTAAATGTGTACATTTTTCGGTAGAAAAATTTCCCGGCCAAAGGCCGGTTTCTCACAAATTGAAGGCTCGCTATCGCTCGCCCAGGAAACATCGACACCTTATTGGGTTGAACCATCATATAATCGCCAAACTAATGAGATGAATCGTCTTAAGATCTCCAAACTAATGGAGTAAAACTGGGAGGATCCAAATTGGCCCGCCCTGCACCTAATAGGGTTAATGCTGATGTCACCCACTTCTCAGTCTCTCACTTACACGCAGAACATCAAACATCTCAACCTACATCCACGACCCTAAGATATTAACCCTTTCTGTACAATCAAGGTTAATAAGTTAGTGTTGTCAGATATTTCACAAAGTTTCGGACACTGACTAATACTCTGAGGGATAAGCGCTTTTCCCAGTAACTATAAAGATACCAATAACACTTGTTGAGCGAAAACCACTGGAATCTAAGACAACACTTAATACCCCCGATCGTACCAGCAGCGTCTGTTATATTTCATTCTAACACTATTTAGACGATGTAATGCAGCTTAGGAAGGCTATGTGGTTGTCAAAGGGGTTGATTGAGACAGTTTGAAGCCTAATAACAGCTAGAGGTCGTTCCTAAACTGAACAAAATCGATTAATTGTCGCCAGAATAAAATATAACAGATGTCGACGGTACAGAAGAGGTTAAGTTTTTGTGTGTGTTTTTTTTAGTTTGCTCCCCAGACCTCTATCAAGCATAACAAACAACTCCCCCCCCCCCACTTCGAGATAAATGTGTGCAATGTTCGGGATAAATATTTCAAGGTTAATCCTAAATTACCGGCTAGCTATCGGTCGCCTGTAAAAAATAGACACCTAAATGGCACGAAAGGTCTTAATATTGGCAAAGAAATGGGGTGACAAGTCTTAAAATCGCCAAACTAATGGGACAACCGTGTTAATAATCTCAAAACTAATGGGGCTAAACACGAGGGAGAATGGGGTTAAGAAAAAACCCTCCCTTAAGGGGAGACTGACCGTTTGTTTGGTCTATTAATTCATGTATTCATATATTTGTTTAGTTTCCTCCCTAGACTTCCATCAAGCTTAGAAAAGCACCCCCTAGACCCCCCTTCAAGATAAATTTGTAAATTTTTAGGTAGAAAAATGTGCCGGCCAAAGGCCGGTTCCTCTTAAAATTGCAGGCTCGCTATCGCTCGCCAGGAAATAATCGACACCTAAATGGCACGAAAGGTCTTAAAATTGACAACGAAATGAGCCGAAAGGTGATAAAATCGCCAAACTAATGGGCCGAACGTCTTATAATCTCAAAACTAGTGGGGCTAAGCATTAGGGAGAAGGGAGTCCAGAAAAACGGTCTTCCTCCCTTTAACCCCTCCAGTACAGCTGACGTACTTTTGATCATATTCTGGCAATTATGAGATGAATATATTCAGCTTAGGAAGGACGTCTACTCATCTCCATGAATCCTTTTAGCTACCTTCCCAAGCTTAATGAAAATCCTCTAAATGTAGTTAAAATCAAATAAAAAGAACGTCACTGGTACTGAATGGGTTAAGGGAAGGTTAAA
Organism: Paralithodes platypus; assembly: GCA_032716605.1. Taxonomy (NCBI): domain Eukaryota; kingdom Metazoa; phylum Arthropoda; class Malacostraca; order Decapoda; family Lithodidae; genus Paralithodes; species Paralithodes platypus. Next base: position 31,777,543 of record CM064505.1, on the reverse strand, counting down.
ATTAGGCTACACCTCCTAGACCCCCTTTCAAGATAAATGTGTACATTTTTCGGTAGAAAAATTTCCCGGCCGAAGGCCGGTACCTCTTATATTACAGGCTCGCTATCGCTCGCCAGGATAAAATCGACACCTAAATGGCATGAAAGGTCTTAAAATTGACATCAATGGGGCGAAAGTTCTTAAAATCGTCAAACTAATGGGGCGAACGTCTTAAAATCTCAAAAGCAATGGGGCTAAACATGAAGGAGAAGGGGCCCAGAAAAAAATCCCTCAAGTGGAAATCTCCCCTTAAGTCTGTCCTGCAATTTAATACAGTGGGTGGAATACAAAAGGTGAAGTGAGATAGTTCGAAGCCTGTTAATTTCCGGAGGCCCTTTTGAAACTGAATAAAATCGTCTAATAGTAGCCAGAATAAAGTCAAAAATAAAAAGTCGCCGGTACAGCAGGGGTTAAGGGGATATTTCCACCTGCAGGGATTTTTTCTGAACTTTTTTCTCCCCCTATTGCTTTTGGGACTTTAAGACGTTTGCCCCTGTAGTTTGGCGATTTTACGAACTTTCGCCCCATTTCTGTCAATTTTAAGACCTTTCGTGCCATTTAGGTGTCTATTTTTTCCTAGCGAGCGATAGCGAGCTTGTAATTTAAAGGTGGGGGTGCATGGGTTGAGGTAAACATGGACAAATAATCGCCAACCTGCATATAATTATCTTGTAAAATGCAATGTCACTGAAATAATTATTAACAATGGTATAAAGGATTTTGCGGATCGTCTATACCGGGCCTGTGACGTCATAGTGACGTCACACCAGTATCCTTAGCCTAGACTTACTAGTGGTGGACTTACACTCTTGTGACGTCACAGGCCTGGTATAGACGATCCACAAAATCCTTTATACCATTCTTAATAATTATTTCAGTGCCATTGCATTTTGCAAGATAATTATGTACAGCTTGGCGATTATCATTCCATGTTTATCTCAACCCATGAGCCTCCACCTTTAAGAGGAACCGGCCTTCGGCCGGGACATTTTTCTATCGAAAAATGTACAAATTTATCTTGAAAGAGGGTCTAGAGGGTGTATTTTTAAGCTTGATTGAGGTCTAGGGAACAACCTAAAAACCTCCCCTTAAGTCAGTCCTGCAATCTGATACAGTGGGTGTTTGATACTGTGTGTGACGGCAATTAACCACTTGCGAGTTTCAGGCTATAAGGAAGTTGGAGTTTTTGACATCGATATTTAGCAGAATTGCCAGCTAAAATACGGTCGTGGTATTTATAAAAACACATTAATTCAAATTCAACATACTTTCCATCCAAAGGAAACCTATATTATTATTCCATGTCTGTTTTATATTGATGCTTACGGCTCTAACTTCCATATAGTCTGAAACTCGCAAGAGGTCTATTGTGGTGATTACTGTAGTTGGGATATATGTGTAGGAGAAGGGGGGGGGGGGGAGGGAAGGGTTGCTGGTGCTAATGTACAGTGTTACCATTATTGTTCCCTAATAAGTCTGTCATGCATTTATTGGTCCAATTTATTTATGTTATTTAATATTGTTTTAGTTTCCTCCCTAGGCCTCCATCAAGCTTAAACAAAACATCCCCAAGATCACCCTTCTAGATAAATTTGTACAATTTTCGGACCGAAGGCCGATTATCCCTAAAATACAGGCTCGCTATCGCTCGCTCATGCTCTCACTCTAACATATACACCCACACCGCACACCCACATAGTTATACCCACACCCACCCCACCCAACACCCACATACAGTTATACCCACACCCCATACCACCTAACACCCACATACAGTTATACCCACACCCACCCCACCCAACACCCACATACAGTTATACCCACACCCCATACCTCCTAACACCCACATACAGTTATACCCACACCCCACCCAACACCCACATACAGTTATACCCACACCCCACCCAACACCCACATACAGTTATACCCACACCCCACTCAACACCCACATACAGTTATACACATATCCCACTCAACACCCACATACAGTTATACCCACACCCCACTCAACACCCACATACAGTTATACACTTATACCCACACATATCCCACTCAACACCCACATACAGTTATACACTTATACCCACACCCACATACAGTTATACCCACACCCAACATCCAACCCCACAGTTATACACACATCCCACACCCACATACAGTTATAGCCCCACTCCACGCCCAACCCACCCCACCCTACACCCACATACAGTTATAAGTCAAAATGTTGCAACCTGATATATACTGTGAAGAGACTGTGTGAGGGCAAATGGAGGATGAGTGTATACTGTGGAGAGACGAGGGAAAGGGAGAGTTGCTGTTGCTACTATCCCACTCTTCCTCACTCTATTATAGATGCCATATATTTTGTCTTTTAACCCCTTCTGTACCAGTGACGTCGTTTTAACTGTTATTTTGGCTACTATTAGACGGTTATATTAAGTTTAAAAAGAGCCTCCAGCAATTAAAAGGCTTCGGTATTTCTCACTTAATCTCTTTTTTACTACCACAGATCTCTCTTAAAAGGCACAAAATCGTCTAAATATAGCTAGAATACAATTAAAATACGTCACCGGTACAGAAAGGGTAAATGTTAATGTCACCCACTCCTCAGCCTCTCGCTCATACATTACAACCCTTTCAAACACCTCTAACACCCTATACACACCTGCTAACCCCTCCCACCCTACACACACGACCCCTAAAACCGGTATCACACGAGAACTTTTTCCCTCAACATTTATCCTCAACACTGGTTTGGCAGCTCATGAGTTCAACATTCATATTATTTCGGTCACCCAAATTCATCTATCATCAGTCTAGTTTCCGATACCAGTGCAAAATATTCCAGAAAGGTTGCCAGAAAAATGTTGATCATCGAATGTTGACTATAAAATCTCTCGTGTGATACCGGCTTTAGATGGTAAGTCAGTGTTGCAACCTGATACAGTGGGCGTTGGGACTGTGTGAGGCCAATTGGGTGATTAGGGTAGTGGGGAGAGACGAGGGGAAGGAGGGGGGGGGGGGGGGGTGCTAATGTTCATGTCACTACTGGCCTACTAACTTGCATTCTTTAATTTTACTATTCAATTCTGCTGTTGCTGTTCTTATGTCTGTTTCTCTTTCTTTATGTTACCCCCACCTCTCTCTCTCTCTCTCTCTCTCAGTCAGTCAGTCAGTGTAGTGTGGAGAGAGACAAGGGGAAGGGAGGGTTGGTGGTGCTAGTGTCCATGTCACTACTGGCCTATTAACTTGCATTCTTTAACCCATTGAGTACCAGCGACGTGTATTATATTTTACTCTAACTATATTTAGACGAAATTATGCAGCTTACGAGGGATCTGTGGTATTTCAATGGTTTGGTTGAGATAGTTTAAAGCCTTATTATTGCTAGAGGTCCTTCCTAAGCTCAATATAATCGTCTAATAGTTGCCAGAATATGATGAAAAGGACGTCCCTGGTACTGAATGGGTTAATTTTACTATTCAATTCTGCTGTTGCTGTTCTTATCTCTATCTCTATCTCTCTCTCTCGCTCTCTTTCTCTCTCTCTCTCTGCCAGTCAGTCAGTGTAGTGTGGAGAGAGACAAGGGGAAAGGAGGAGGGTTGGCGGGTGCTAATGGTCTGGTTACTACTACGTACTGTCCCTAATAGTGCTGTCATTCTCCCTCAGTCTATTATTAATGAATGTTTTGTTTCTTCTTCTTTTAATGTTGCTGTTACCCACTTCTCTGGCTCTAAATCTAGCCTATACTCCCACACCTATCATACCCACCGACAGTTTTAAGGGGTGTGACCTGCGGTTTTTCTCTCTTTCTCTGGCTTGTATCCATTCGGTCCCATTCAGCCAACTATTTTAAGACGTTTATCCCCATCCAGGTGTCGATTTCTTCCTGGCGAGCAATAGCGAGCCAGAATTGCATGGAGAAAACCGGCTTCGCCGGAGACATTTTCCTATCGAAAAATGTACAAATTTATATAGCTGTCAAAAATATTTTGTAAAAATATGCTGGCTCGCTACCGCTCGCCAGGAAAAAATCTACACCTGGATGGGGATAAACGTCTTAAAACAGTAGGCTGAATGGGGCCGAATGGATACAACCCAGAGAGAGAGAGGGAAGAAAACGAGGTGGGCCCCCTTAAGTCGGAATCTTGAAACCTGAAACAGACTGATAAAACTGTGTGAGGGCAATTGGGTGATTAGTGTAGTGTGGAGAGACAAGGAAGGGAGGGTTGTTGGTGCTAATGTTCAGGTTACTTAAGCCAATGTCACACGAGCGCTTTTTCCGTCAATTTTCCATGAGCAATTTTTTTCTGGTGATATTTAGGGATAATTTTTCATTGGAATCGGAAACTAGATCGAAGGTTGATTATGTTAGGTAGTTGAATTCTTATGGAACTTGTATTTTGAAGCTGCCAGACAACAATTGCCCGTAAGAATTGACGGAAAAATCGCTCGTGTGACACCGCCTTTTACTCACTTCTATACCTCGAACGCTCACCCTTACACACTCACTCACTCTCACTCACACTCACTCTCTCATGCAACCTAATACTGAGATTGTTGAGAGTACTGTGTGAGGGTCATTAGGTGTTTGGTAGTGTAGAGAGACAAGGGGGGGAAGGGAGGGTTTGCTGGGGCCAATGTCAATCCCACGGTTCCCACCAACTGTCCCTTCTACAACTTTCATTCAGCTTACTCTGAAGTTGAGAGGAGGACTATCAAGTTAGTTATAAGGTCAGAGATCATTATGGACTTTAATGTTTTCAGTATATTTCAGCTTTCAAGGGGATTCATACTATCTCTTTTCCCATATTGTTCGCCCATTCTTCTTATGTATTGTTTAAATTAAAGTTTCATACGAATCCACGCACGTACAATAATGAACCCAGGGAATATTTTTCTGGGGACCCCTTATGGTCCTTGGTCTCTGGGTCTTCTCCTAGGCGGCATAGTTGTGCGATCTTTTTTAGCTTATTGTTTCTGTTCGGGCTCTGTCTCGAGTAGGCCACCCCCAGCTATGGGGTATGTGCCTGAGTATATACATACACACAAACATACATTATCTGTCAGTTCAGTTGCTGATACTAATACAAATATCCTCGAAATATTGTTAGACTATACTGTATATGACAGAACAAAACCACTTATGCTCCTCCATAGTACCTTTATATCCTGTTTACTGTGATTGTTGTGGAACTAGCTGTAATAGGTCTATCCTCTTGTTGTGGCACTAGCTGTAATAGGTCTATCCTATTGTTGTGGCACTAGCTGTAATAGGTCTATCCTATTGTTGTGGCACTAGATGTAATAGGTCTATCCTATTGTTGTGGCACTAGCTGTAATAGGTCTATCCTATTGTTGTGGCACTAGCTGTAATAGGTTTATCCTATTGTTGTGGCACTAGCTGTAATAGGTCTATCCTATTGTTGTGGCACTAGCTGTAATAGGTCTATCCTATTGTTGTGGCACTAGCTGTAATAGGTCTATCCTATTGTTGTGGCACTAGCTGTAATAGGTCTATCCTATTGTTGTGGCACTAGCAATAATAGGTCTCTCCTATTGTTGTGGCACTAGCTGTAATAGGTCTATCCTATTGTTGTGGCACTAGCCCTAATAGGTCTATCCTATTAGTCCTACATCTACGTCTACCCCTTCTACTGGCAGTCTACCTTCCAGTACATCCAGTTCACAGTGGCTGCATCTTGCAGTCACTGAACTGGATTTATTAGTACATGCAGTATTGCAGTTATTAGTACATGCAGCCAGCAGAATATGCTATGTGGTCTACTATTATTACCAAGATTACTACTATTATTACTACATTTACTATACTGTTACTACTACTACCTCCTCTACTGGCACTCTAACTTCTCAGTACCGTAGCTCCAGTTCACAGTGGCTGCATGTACTAATAACTGCAGGATGTGTGGTCACCGAGATGCAATATAAATATACTGTATAGCTGGCATTATGGATGATTATCTACTTTTGGTATAAGATGAGCGTATTCACCCTAAAGCAACGCTCTATCTCTCTCAATAATGAGACCGGAACATAGACTCGCACAAATGTACAAAATCACGAACAATCACATTGACAAAAAAAGAAAAAAAAAAAAACACGAATACCTACACAACCTAACTACCCGCAACACTCGTAACACACACACACCCTCATAAATACCAAACATATCATACTCATACAGACTCTTACAAACATTCATTATTTCCATGAACCATACGCGATTGGAACAGGCTGCTACAAAATATTATTAGTAGCCCTAATATAGACACATTCAAAACAGAATAAAAGAACATTTTACCACCTAAGATTACACAAAAACAACAAATGCTTAATTGATTCACTTAGCTTTCCTCATCCCACATCTTTATGAAGCTTAAGAAGGATATTTGGTAGCTAAAACGATTAAATGAGATGGCCTGTAATCTTTTAATGGGTAGACATTCTTCGTAAGTTGAATAAAATCGTCTAATAGTTGCTAGAATATAATGAAAAATATGTCACCGGTACTGAATGGGTTAAACTCAGAGACATGCAAGTCGCTGCTAGTATGGGAAGTCACACTGCTTCCAGAATGTTACAACTCTCCTGGTTTCATAGTGTTGAGGTATTGAAACTATAGGCTTAGAATGTCTGTCTGTCTGTAGAGTTGGAAGTAGTTGGAACACAAAAATAAATAAAGATAATCAATAACCAAAATAATACACTCTACCATTTCATACATCACCTCTTCTACATATCGAGCTACACAATAACGCCAAGAACAATCAAATCTACAATGTTAAAAAGCATATACGATGAAAGTAGTTGGAATATAATTATATAAAAGACTGACCAAATTTATACTTCACCCTCTCACATACCACCCCCTCTCTCCATCTAGCCACATAGCATCACATACAGTCGGTTTCATTTCAGTTGACGGTAAACTGAATCCCTTAGCAACAAATGTCTCGATACTTAATGAAAATATATGCAACTACTGTCTCTGCCTCATATTCATGCCAGGTTTTCAAAATCAACGACATAATATTTCGCTACACTATCTTCTTAAACACTGAACAATCAAGATAGGAACGTAGCAATTTGCTGTCAGATAAAAAAGAAAGAAAGACTTTTAATGGTTGTGAGGGTCATCTTCAGTCCTTAGCATGGCGGACCTACATTGTTGACAAGGAAAAAAAAATAGTTTTCCTTGTGAATCATTAACCAGCGTGCAAGCTATCATTAAGTGCAAGCTATCATTAAGTGCAAATTTCTGGAGAAAATTACAAAACTAAGCTTGTAATAAGTCTATGCTGGAGAATATATAGAGTATATCTCTATAACACACGCACTTTATATACAGTATATATATATATATATATATATATATATATATATATATATATATACAGTATATAACAAAATAACTTGGTTCGGCTATTGGTATGTGTGGCGAGAGAGTGAGTGAGTGAGAGAGAGAGTGAGTGAGTGAGAGTGAGTGTGGTGGAGAGTGAAAATGAGTGTTTTGTGTATGTATATCCGAGTGTACTGTATATGGATATCTACAGTATTATTATTTGTGTGTGTGTGTGTGTGTGTGTGTGTGTGTGTGTGTGTGTGTGTGTGTGTGCGATGGTGTACATACATGATGAGAGAGGGAGGGGGAGAGCTTCCAAAGGGTGTAGGATATGAAGACCCCAAAGAATAATAAGTTTGGAGTGGAAGATCCGGTGTAAGGGGAGACAGAGTGGTGTACAGTAGAGTAGGAGAGAGAGAGAGAGAGAGAGAGAGAGAGAGAGAGAGAGAGAGAGAGAGGTAGACTACACTAAAGAAAGGGGAATAGAGAGGATTATGATAGTTGGAGGTTAGCGTCCTCATACTATCAACGGTGTGGTGGCAGACTCCCTCACACACCACACAGACATATACTTAAATATTTCATTGATCACAGCTTACGATATTAACATACATTACAACATTATTATAGCACAGTACAACGATATCAGACATTAATTTTGTTACTGTAAACAAACCTGTACTGCACATAACTTTCTTTCAAATTTGGCTTTATAATTTGCAAAATATTCACACTGTTGCGATTTAAAAAAAAATCTCGTATACAATTTGAGAATACGATGGATTATTTCGCTCAGTTTATCTTGTGAAAATTAGACTGGAATTAAATCCTCCAAGGTGTTGAATTGATACAAGTTTCTAATATTATGTAAAAGCGGACAATCTTGCACTACATGTCTCTCGGTTTGAACGAAACCACAAACACACAGAGGTTTCTTAAGGGGGGTCACCAGCTTTGTTTGTATCTTTCTCTCCTTTCCTCTCTTTCCCTGGCTTGTATCCATTCGGCCCCATTCAGCCAACTGTTTTAAGACGTTTATCCCCATCCAGGTGTCGATTTCTTCCTGGCGAGCGATAGCGAGCTAGCATTGTATGGAGAAATCCGGCTTCGCCGGAGACATTTTTCTATCGAAAAATGTACAAATTTAGCTTGCTGTCAAAACAAACATTTATATATGCTGGCTTGCTGCCGCTCGCCAGGAAAATATTGACACCTGGATGAGGGTAAACGTCTTAAAACAGTAGGCTGAATGGGGCCGAATGAATAAAAGCCAAAGAGAGAGGGAGAGACAGATAACAAAAGCGAGGTGGGCTCCTTTAACTGGGAGGCGACCCCAACCCCGCCTGTTCCAGCGACCAGTCACTACCGCCAGGGAATAGGACGATACTCGGAAACGGCATTTGATGTATTTGTATTCTTGTTAATCCCTTCTGTACCGGTGACGTCATTTGATGTATTTGTATTCTTGTTAATCCCTTCTGTACCGGTGACGTCATTTGATGTATTTGTATTCTTGTTAATCCCTTCTGTACCGGTGACGTCATTTGATGTATGTGTATTCTTGCTAATCCCTTCTGTACCGGTGACGTCATTTGATGTATGTGTATTCTTGCTAATCCCTTCTGTACCGGTGACGTCATTTGATGTATTTGTATTCTTGTTAATCCCTTCTGTACCGGTGACGTCATTTGATGTATTTGTATTCTTGTTAATCCCTTCTGTACCGGTGACGTCATTTGATGTATTTGTATTCTTGTTAATCCCTTCTGTACCGGTGACGTCATTTGATGTATGTGTATTCTTGCTAATCCCTTCTGTACCGGTGACGTCATTTGATGTATTTGTATTCTTGTTAATCCCTTCTGTACCGGTGACGTCATTTGATGTATTTGTATTCTTGTTAATCCCTTCTGTACCGGTGACGTCATTTGATGTATGTGTATTCTTGCTAATCCCTTCTGTACCGGTGACGTCATTTGATGTATTTGTATTCTTGTTAATCCCTTCTGTACCGGTGACGTCATTTGATGTATTTGTATTCTTGTTAATCCCTTCTGTACCGGTGACGTCATTTGATGTATGTATTCTTGCTAATCCCTTCTGTACCGGTGACGTCATTTGATGTATGTGTATTCTTGCTAATCCCTTCTGTACCGGTGACGTCATTTGATGTATTTGTATTCTTGTTAATCCCTTCTGTACCGGTGACGTCATTTGATGTATTTGTATTCTTGTTAATCCCTTCTGTACCGGTGACGTCATTTGATGTATTTGTATTCTTGTTAATCCCTTCTGTACCGGTGACGTCATTTGATGTATGTGTATTCTTGCTAATCCCTTCTGTACCGGTGACGTCATTTGATGTATGTGTATTCTTGCTAATCCCTTCTGTACCGGTGACGTCATTTGATGTATGTGTATTCTTGCTAATCCCTTCTGTACCGGTGACGTCATTTGATGTATGTATTCTTGCTAATCCCTTCTGTACCGGTGACGTCATTTGATGTATGTGTATTCTTGCTAATCCCTTCTGTACCGGTGACGTCATTTGATGTATGTGTATTCTTGCTAATCCCTTCTGTACCGGTGACGTCATTTGATGTATGTGTATTCTTGCTAATCCCTTCTGTACCGGTGACGTCATTTGATGTATTTGTATTCTTGTTAATCCCTTCTGTACCGGTGACGTCATTTGATGTATTTGTATTCTTGTTAATCCCTTCTGTACCGGTGACGTCATTTGATGTATGTGTATTCTTGCTAATCCCTTCTGTACCGGTGACGTCATTTGATGTATTTGTATTCTTGTTAATCCCTTCTGTACCGGTGACGTCATTTGATGTATTTGTATTCTTGTTAATCCCTTCTGTACCGGTGACGTCATTTGATGTATGTGTATTCTTGCTAATCCCTTCTGTACCGGTGACGTCATTTGATGTATGTGTATTCTTGCTAATCCCTTCTGTACCGGTGACGTCATTTGATGTATTTGTATTCTTGTTAATCCCTTCTGTACCGGTGACGTCATTTGATGTATTTGTATTCTTGTTAATCCCTTCTGTACCGGTGACGTCATTTGATGTATTTGTATTCTTGTTAATCCCTTCTGTACCGGTGACGTCATTTGATGTATGTGTATTCTTGCTAATCCCTTCTGTACCGGTGACGTCATTTGATGTATTTGTATTCTTGTTAATCCCTTCTGTACCGGTGACGTCATTTGATGTATTTGTATTCTTGTTAATCCCTTCTGTACCGGTGACGTCATTTTGAGTGTTATTCTAGCAATATTTAGACGAGTTTGTGCATTATAAAAAGGATCTGGGGTCAAGAGTCAAGTGAGATAGTTCGAAGCTGTTAATTGTTGGAGGCCTTTTATAAACTGAATAAAATCGTTTAATCCCTTCCATACCGGCGATGTATTTTGTATTTGATTGCAGCTACGTTTAGACAATATTATTCAGCTTAGGAGGGTCGTCTACCAATTAAAAGGCTACAAACTATATCAATTAATCCATTTAACTACCAGATATCCTTCCTAAGCTTCATAAAATTGTCTAAATGTAGCTGAAATCAAATTAAATATACGTTGCCGGTATAGAAGGGGTTAATAGTAGCCAGAATACAGTTAAAAAGACGGCGCCGGTACTGAAAGGGTTGATGCGAATGAGTCGTCAGTGATATTTCCTCTTTCAGGCCACATGTTAAAGAAAAATATATGTTGCATAAACTGAAGGGGGTCACCGTTTTTTTTTTATCTGTCTCTCCTTTTCTATCTTTTCCTGGCTTGTATCCATTCGGCCCCATTCAGCCAACTGTTTTAAGACGTTTATCCCTATCCAGGTGTCGATTTCTATCTGGCGAGCGATAGCAAGCCAGCATTGAATGGAGAAAGCCGGCTTCGAGAGAAAGATAAATTTAAGCGAGGTATTAATCAAATCTGCACATACGCAACACATACACATTCCTGCACTACTCCAAACTATACAACGCACATTACACATGCACAGTCGGTAATATAACACACTACCACGCAGACTATACACACACACACACACACATACACACATTCCTGCACTACTCCAAACTATACAACGCAGAGTCGGTCATATAACACACTAACACACAGACTACACAAACACACACACACATAAACTATACACACACACACACACATAAACTATACAACGCACACTACACATGCACAGTCTGTCATATAACACACTAACACGCAGACGACACACACACACACACACACATAAATATAGAGAGGCTTATAGCAGTAAACTAAAGAGAGGGGTTGTAATGAGAGGTGGAGGGGAAGTGTCCCCTTACTGTCAACTATGTGGTATCACTCACTCACACTCTCGCTCTCTCTCATTCTCACTTACTCTCTCTCTCTCACTCACTTTCTATCACATTCTCACTCACTCACTTACTCTCTCTCTCTCTCTCACATATTCTCTCTCTCACATTCTCTCTCTCTCTCTCTCTCTCACACACACATTATTACTTTACATATCTTCTTTCTTTTATACCCTTCTTGTACCCTACATAACTCCCCCATTTACTATCTCACGATAGTACTATTAATATCCTCTCGCTCTTAAGCCCCATTAGTTTGGCGATTTTAAGACCTTTTACCCCATTTCAGAGTCAATTTTTAGACCTTTCGTGCCATTTAGGTGTAAATATTTTGTCCTGGCAAGTAATAGCGAGCCTACAATTTAGGAGGAACCGGCCTATGGCTAGGGCATAAATAATTTCTACCGGGAAAAAAAAAAAAAAAAAATATATATATACCCGGTATATATATATATATATATATATATATATATATATATATATATATATATGCCGGTATATATATAAAACAAAAAATAAAAAAAATGTCGGAGGGTCTTGTTTTTGTGTGTTTTTTTTGTTTGCTTGGTGGGGTCTAGCGAAAAAAAAAAATATATATATAAATAGTAGTTAAAAAAATGATCACAATAAAGGTAACCCTCTTTGATACCTCCTTAATTATCACTCTCCTATTACCTAACTACTCACCCCATTGCCTTCAATTGTCATCACACCTTTATCCCACCCCCTTCACTCTCAATACATTTATTATCCGTTAATCTCCCATCCTTTCCTTACCATCGCTTCTCCCTTGTCACCCCATCACCCTTAAGGGGGCCCACCTCGAGTTTTTCTCTCCTTCTCTCCCTCTATCTTTGGCTTGTATCCATTCAGCCCCATTCAGCCTACTGTTTTAAGACGTTTACCCCCATCCAGGTGTTAATATTTTCCTGTCGAGCGGTAGCGAGCCAGCATATATATATTATTTTTAAAGCAAGCTAAATTTGTAAATTTTTCGATAGAAAAATGTCTCCGGCGAAGCCGGGTTTCTCCATACAAAGCTGGCTCGCTATCGCTCGCCAGGAAGAAATCGACACCTGGATGGGGATAAACGTCTTAAAACAGTTGGCTGAATGGGGCCGAATGGATACAAGCCAGAGAAAGATGTAAAAGGATAACAAGGTAAAAAACAAGCAGGTGACCCCCCTTAACCCCTTCTGTACCGGCGACGTCTTTTTAATTCTATTCTAGCGCTATATTTAGACGATTTTGTGCAGTTAAAACATGGCCTCCAGCAATGATCAGGCTTTGAACGCTCTCATGTAACCCTTTTTACTACCATAGATCCTTCTTAAACTGCACAACATCGTCTAAGTATAACTAGAATGAAGACAGTAGGGATTAAAACAATTCCTCATCCCAGTACGCCTATATACACTTCCCCTCTAACAAATAGTCCCTCATCGCCCATTTGCTACTAACTACTCGCCTAATATGTCCTTATACCGTGTCATAACTACTCGCCTAATATGTCCTTATACCGTGTCATAACTACTCGCCTAATATGTCCTTATACCGTGTCATGACTACTCTCCAAATATGTTCTTATACCGTGTCATAACTATTCTCCAAATATGTCCTTATACCGTGTCATAACTACTCTCCAAATATGTCCTTATACCGTGTCATGACTACTCTCCAAATGTTTCCTTATACCGTGTCATGACTACTCTCCAAATGTTTCCTTATATAGAGTCATGACTACTCCAAATGTTTCCTTATACCGTGTCATAACTACTCTCCAAATATGACCTTATACCGTGTCATGACTACTCTCCAAATGTTTCTTTATACCGTGTCATGACTACTCTCCAAATGTTTCCTTATACCGTGTCATGACTACTCTCCAAATGTTTCCTTATATCGAGTCATGACTACTCTCCAAATATGTCCTTATACCGTGTCATAACTACTCTCCAAATATGTCCTTATACCGTGTCATGACTACTCTCCAAATGTTTCCTTATATCGAGTCATGACTACTCTCCAAATGTTTCCTTATATCGAGTCATGACTACTCTCCAAATGTTTCCTTATATCGAGTCATGACTACTCTCCAAATGTTTCCTTATACCGTGTCATGACTACTCTCCAAATGTTTCCTTATACCGTGTCATGACTACTCTCCAAATGTTTCCTTATATCGAGTTATGACTACTCTCCAAATGTTTCCTTATACCGTGTCATGACTACTCTCCAAATGTTTCCTTATATCGAGTCATGACTACTCTCCAAATGTTTCCTTATACCGTGTCATGACTACTCTCCAAATGTTTCCTTATACCGTGTCATAACTACTCTCCAAATGTTTCCTTATACCGTGTCATAACTACTCTCCAAATGTTTCCTTATATCGAGTCAATAAATCCTACCCTCTATCTTTTGTATTCATGGTTCTCTTCACCGTCTCAGTTTACACCCTTTCCCTTCCCATTCCTCTCCCACTCATCACTATATATATACCACCCATCACTATATATATATATATATATATACAGTATATAAAAAAAAAAAAAATACCAGCTGACGGTAAATTGCTAGTCTTTAGCTTGAGTAATCCGCTATTATGCATATTTTGTAGGGACATCTGTTGTTAAGGGGAGATGGGCCATTATATTAGCTAATATTTATCTTTTCATTATTTTTTAGTTTCCTCCCCAGACCTTCATCAAGCTTAAAAAACATCCCACAGAGATAAATTTGTACATCTTTCGGTAGAAAAATATCCCGGCCGGTGGCCGGTTCTTCCTACAATTACAGGCTTGCTATCGCTCGCCAGGAACAAAATCGACACTTAAATGTCACGAAAGGTCCTAATATTGACAAATGTATGGGGTGAAAGGTCTTAAAATCGCCAAACAAATGGGTCCAACTTCTTAAAATCTTAAATCTAATAGGGCTAAACATGAGGGAGAAGGGGGACCAGAAAACCGACTCATCTCCCCTTAATTACGTAAACGTGTCACTAATAGGCAGCAGAGACATAACAGTATCGTTATTTCTCCGTTAGTTATCGATAAACCAGTTGCTTAGGGATTCCGTTTACCGCCAGATGAAATGAAACCGAGTACAATACACCTCCCCCCCCCCTTTCATGTGTATCCCTTTCCTCCAATCCCTCCAATTTACTCCAATCCCTCCATTTCCTCCAATCCCTCTTCATCCCCCTCCCACTTTTCCCTCCATAACCTTTTCTTAAACTTCCATCAAGCTTTAAAAAAACATTCCACAGATCCTCATAGATAAATGTGTACATTCTTCGGTAGAAAAATATCCGCCTCCTATATTTCAGGCTCGCTATCGCTCGCCAGGAAATAATCGACACTTAAATGGCATGACAGGTCATAATATTGACCAACAAATGAGGCACCAAGTGTTAAAATCGCCAAACTAATGGGACCAACGTTTTAGAATCTGAAAGTTAATGGGGCTAAACATAAGGGAGAAGGGGGCCAGAAAAAACATCCATCTGCCCTCTTAAGTCATCCATACTCTATTCACTGTCATCAGAAAAAACATCCATCTCCCCTCTTAAGGGGGGTGACCTGCTTTTTGTTATTCCTGTCCTTTTCTCTCTTTCTCTGGCTTGTATCCATTCGGCCCCATTCAGCCAACTATTTTAAGACGTTTATCCCCATCTAGGTGTCGATTTCTTGCTGGCGAGCGATAGCGAGCCAGCATTATATGAAGAAATCCGGCTTCGCCGGAGACATTTTTCTCTCGAAAAATTTACAAATTTAGCCTGCTGTCAAACACAAATAATAAATATGCTGGCTCGCTACCGCTCACCAGTAAAAAATTGACACCTGGATGGGGATAAACGTCTTAAAACAGTAGGCTGAATGGGGCCAAATGGATACAAGTCAGAGAAAGATAGAAAAGGACAGAACAAAAACAGGTCACCCTCCTTAAGTCGTCCATACTCTATTCACTGTCATCTCATTCTTCTCTCCTAACCCTTCTTCATCAACCGAGGCATTCCTTTCTCCTAACCCTTCTTCATCAACCGAGGCATTCCTTTCTCCTAACCCTTCTTCATCAACCGAGGCATTCCTTTCTCCTAACCCTTCTTCATCAACCGAGGCATTCCTTTCTCCTAACCCTTCTTCATCAACCGAGGCATTCCTTTCTCCTAACCCTTCTTCATCAACCGAGGCATTCCTTTCTCCTAACCCTTCTTCATCAACCGAGGCATTCCTTTCTCCTAACCCTTCTTCATCAACCGAGGCATTCCTTTCTCCTAACCCTTCTTCATCAACCGAGGCATTCCTTTCTCCTAACCCTTCTTCATCAACCGAGGCATTCCTTTCTCCTAACCCTTCTTCATCAACCGAGGCATTCCTTTCTCCTAACCCTTCTTCATCAACCGAGGCATTCCTTTCTCCTAACCCTTCTTCATCAACCGAGGCATTCCTTTCTCCTAACCCTTCTTCATCAACCGAGGCATTCCTTTCTCCTAACCCTTCTTCATCAACCGAGGCATTCCTTTCTCCTAACCCTTCTTCATCAACCGAGGCATTCCTTTCTCCTAACCCTTCTTCATCAACCGAGGCATTCCTTTCTCCTAACCCTTCTTCATCAACTGAGGCATTCCTTTCTCCTAACCTTCTTCATCAACCGAGGCATTCCTTTCTCCTAACCCTTCTTCATCAACCGAGGCATTCCTTTCTCCTAACCCTTCTTCATCAACCGAGGCATTCCTTTCTCCTAACCCTTCTTCATCAACCGAGGCATTCCTTTCTCCTAACCCTTCTTCATCAACTGAGGCATTGCTTTCTCCTAATCCTTCTTCATCAACCGAGGCATTCCTTTCTCCTAACTCTTCTTCATCAACCGAGGCATTCCTTTCTCCTAACCCTTCTTCATCAACCGAGGCATTCCTTTCTCCTAACCCTTCTTCATCAACCGAGGCATTCCTTTCTCCTAACCCTTCTTCATCAACCGAGGCATTCCTTTCTCCTAACCCTTCTTCATCAACCGAGGCATTCCTTTCTCCTAACCCTTCTTCATCAACTGAGGCATTGCTTTCTCCTAATCCTTCTTCATCAACCGAGGCATTCCTTTCTCCTAACCCTTCTTCATCAACCGAGGCATTCCTTTCTCCTAACCCTTCTTCATCAACTGAGGCATTGCTTTCTCCTAATCCTTCTTCATCAACCGAGGCATTGCTTTCTCCTAATCCTTCTTCATCAACCGAGGCATTCCTTTCCCCTCCATAGACTAATCACTGCTCGCTTTTTCTGGACACCCTTCTCCCTCACGTTTAGACCCAGTAGTTTTTCGATTTTAAGACGTTCGTTTACTAGTTTGGCGATTTTGAGACCTTTCGCCCCATTACTTTGTCAATATTAAGACCTTTCGTGCCGTTTACGTGTCGATTTTGTCCTGGCAAGTGATAGTGAGCCTGTAATTATTGAAGGAGTCGGCCTTCGGCCGAAATTTTGTTCTACCGAAAAATGTACAAATATATCTTGAAAGGGGTATAGGTCTTTTTTTTTAAGCTTGATGGAGGTCTAATGAGGAAACTCAAAATAAAATAAATAAATGTATAAGCAGCCCCAAAAACCAAGCACTAGCCCCTTAATAGAAAAATAAAAATCCCCATTCACTCCTCATCCCCTGGCTCACTTCCTTTGGAGCATCATCATCACTCCTCGCCTCTGCTTAACCCTTTCCTCTTCCTCCCGCTAGTACTGACCTTATTCTCTTCACCTCCGCTTTTACAGGATCTCATTTGCTTCACTTAATTATTGTTGCATGTTTATTATGTCATTAGAACAAGTAAATAATCTTCCATGTTCAATAGAATCTCTATATAAAGGGATACGTAGGTTATTAAACTCTCAAATTAAGGGGAGATATCCACTCGAGGGATTTTTTTTTCTTGACTCCTTTCTCCCTCATGTTTAGCCCCATTGTTTTCCTAATGTAAAGAAGTTCGCCCCATTATTTTGACGATTTTAAGAACTTTCGCCCCATTTATGTCAATTTTAAGACCTTTCGTGCCATTTAGGTGTCGATTTTATTCTGGCGAACGATAGCGAGCCTGTAATTTAAGAGTAAACAGCCTTCGGCCGGGACATCTTTCTACCGAAAAATGTACAAATTTATCTTGAAAGGGAGTCATGGGGGTGTAATTTCAAGCTTGATGGAAGTCTAGGAAACACACTAAAAACCTCCCATTAAAGCGACATAGAGCGCACATTAGACTTATTTTAATGCAGGTACCTTTGCAAACTCCGTAACACTATCCTAAATGTCTTACTTTAATTTAACAACAAAAAGATATGAAGTAGTTATTGTGTGCGTTCATAAGCGTATGTACTGTATGTGTGTGTGTGTGTGTGTGTGTGTGTGTGTGTGTGTGTGTGTGTGATATGTGAGGCTTAGTGGGGGAGGAAAGGGGACACGTTTCCTCTCACTTTTTCCTCCTCTCTCTCCCTTTCTCCCACAGTTATTAATATCTCCCTCTTTATCTCTCTCTTCCTCATTGTTTGTTGTTACCTAGATCCTAACTCTACATATACTTAAGGGGAGATTTCCACTTGAGGGATTATTTTCTTGACCCCTTTCTCCCTCATGTTTAGATCCATTGCTTTTGAGATTTTAAGACGCTCGCCCCATTAGTTTGGTGATTTTAAGAACTTTCGCCCCATTTCTGTCAATTTTATGACCGTTCGTGCCATTTAGGTGTCGATTTTATCCTGGCGAGCGATAGCGAGCCTGTAATTTAAGAGGAAGCGGCCTTCGGCCGCGAAATTTTTCTACCGAAAAATTTACAAATTTATCTGGAAAGGGGGTCTAGGGGGTGTATATTTATGCTTGATCGAGGTCTAGGGAACAAACTAAGAACCTCCTCTTAACCTCTTCTGTACCGTTGACATATTTTTTATTTTATTCTGGCTGCTACTAATCGTGTTTTATCAGTTGAGGAAGGATCTCTAGCAATTATAAGGCCTCCAACTATCTCAATCAACCCTTTTAACTACCGGTACCACAGATCCTTCCTAAGCTGCATAATATCGTCTAAATATAGCTAGAATAAAATATAACAGACGTCGCTGGTACAGAAAGGGTAAATTAATTATTACACCCAACACTCTCTCTCTCTCCCTGACACACCACATAATATATATATATTTTTTGCATAATTGCGTATATACGAGATATCTAGTATTCTTATCCCTAGTGTATATTAACCCTCTCCGATATATGACGCGATTTTGAGCCTATTGGGGATACTTTAAAGCCTTTGTTACCATCAGGGGTATTTAGAAACCTTTAGTTTAGTTATTTCAACCTCTGCAGTTGTCTTTGAGTTAGCTGTGGGCAGAAAACTAATTTTGGAGAGGTAATTATAAGAGTGAGAGAACTCTATTACTTATTGCTAATCTGGCAACCTCTGCGTCATAAATGCGTGAAAAGGTTAATTTTGTAGTTATTAAAATAGGCCACTATAATAAGTGGACTGATATTATGAACAGTCGGCCAAATAAGTGGTGTCTCGGCACAATGTGTATTTGATCAATAATGGCTATCAGCATTATCCTAAGCACGATTAACTCATTTTGAGTGAGATATACAAACATGTTCCTACCCTTACCGACCCTATTCAACATCTGACAGACATTGATACAGCACAGAATGAGCGAAACGTAATTACAGCTGAGACATGATTAATTAGCGCGACCGTACTCAATTATACTACATTTAAGAGGAGATGCGTCGTTTTTTCCTAGACTCCTTCTCCCTCACGTTTAGCCCCATTAGTTTTCACATTTTAAGATATTTGCCCCATTAGTTTGTCGATTTTAAGAATTTTCGCCTCATTTCTTAGGTAATATTAAGACCTTTCGTGCTATTTAGGTGTTCGATTTCTTTCCTGGCGAACGATAGTGAGCCTGTAATTTTGTAAGAACCGGCATTTGGCTGGGACATTTTGTAAATAATCTAGAAAGGAGATATAATGGATGTTTTTTTAAGTTTGATGGAGATCTAGGGAGGAAACTAGAACAATAATAAAAATATACATAAATGAGCAAATAAATAAGCCCCCCCCCCCCCCCTCCCTTAATGCAGCACTGATGTTTATTATTAAAATGTAAAACTTGCAAACCAAACAAACCAAAACTGGGACAAGGACAATATAAAGTCGAATTAAATTATCAAAATCGCTATGTGGAAACAACGCTTACTAAAATGAAAATTATTAAATAAAAGAACACAATAAGAGAGGCATGTTTTGCCCGTGTCCATTCTGTGGGGTGGTAAATAAAGGTTATGAAGTTAAGGGGAGGTATTTAGTTTGTTCCCTAGACCTCCATCAAGCTTAAAATGACACCCCATTGAGTCCCTTTCAAGATAAATTTGTACATTTTTCGGTAGAAAAATGTCCCGGCCGAAGACCGTTTCCTCTTAAATTACAGGCTCGCTATCGCTCGCCAGGATAACATCGACACCTGAATTGCACGAAAGGTCTTAATATGGGGTGAAAGTTCTTAAAATCGCTAAACTAATGGGGCAAACGTTATATAATATCAAAAGCAACGGGGCTAAACATGAGGGAGAAAGGGGTCAAGAACAAAATCCCTCAAGTGGAAATCTCCCCTTAAGTCTCTCACTATCTTGTACATTACCCAGAGTAGTGTACTCAATAAGTGACATCAGTGGTGGGACAAATAAGAGACAGTGGGTCATGTGACAGGAAAGGCTTATCGTAGTTAGAAGGCCTTTAGTACACACACTTACACTTACACACACACACACACGCGCTACACACACACACACACACACACACACACACACACACACGCGCGCACACACACACACACGCACGCACATACACAGTTACAAAGTGGTGTACAATCTATCTTATTCTAGTTACATAGTTTATCTTATTGTACCAGTACCTCCCTACAATCAACCACGCACACTCACACACACCACACACGCACACACACATACATTGGACAACTCTTAACCACTTCAATATTTGGAGACCCATTTCTTCTTTTTATTCTGGCTATTGATAGACGATTTTATTCAGATTAGTAAGAAATGTTAGAAGTCGGAGGGGCAATTGAGATAAACTTAACTCTTTCGATTACTGGACAGCATTCCACAAACTGAATAAAATCGTCTAATAGCAGCCAGACTAAAGCGTAAATAGCGTCCAAGATACTGAAAGGGTTAATCAAGGTCCTATTAAATCAATACAGTTTTAGGGGAGATTTTCATTTGAGGGATTTTTTTTCCGAACCTCCTTCTCCCTCATGTTTAGCCCCATTAGTTTTGAGATTTTAAGACGTTTGCCCCGTTAGTTTGACGATTTTAAGACATTTCGCCCAATTTCAGTCAATTTCAAGACCTTTCGTGCCATTTAGGTGTCGATTTATTCCTGGCAAGCGATAGCGAGCCTGTAATTTTTTTACAAATTTAAACCGAAGGGTGTTCTTGGATTTTTATTTTTTCATAGAGCTTGATGGGGGTCTAGGAAAAAAAAAAAAAAAAAAAAATCTATAATCTACCCGAACTACGAAATTAGCAAAATATTATGTTGAAACAACGTCCCATGTCACAAAATGGTCCGCAGTTGTCCGCATGACTGTTTACTGAAGTGCTTGTGTGCGTGTGTGGAATAATAGGCCTTTAGCAGCCATATGGTAATGATTAGACACC
The DNA here is from genome assembly GCA_032716605.1 of Paralithodes platypus. Taxonomy (NCBI): domain Eukaryota; kingdom Metazoa; phylum Arthropoda; class Malacostraca; order Decapoda; family Lithodidae; genus Paralithodes; species Paralithodes platypus. The sequence continues at coordinate 31,756,059 of CM064505.1, read as the reverse complement.
CGTGGGACCAGTAGTACAACCTTATTTACTTACACTACATATGGACAAGAAAACTCGTTATACGAACAAAATGATTATGAACACCAATATAATAATAATCTATCTATCTATATACTGAGGCTCAACCCCCACTTTTCCTATTTTTTTTTGGGGGGGGGGGGGGAGGCTGACACAAACCAGAGCCAGAATAGGGGCAACACAACAGAAAATAATGAACATACAAAAACAAAACACAAATTCACACACATCTAGGTCATCCAGGAGAAGACCCAGAGACCAGGGTCACTAAGGTCCCTCCAGCACTCCCCCGGCCCCCGACCATCCGGAGAGGTTCCGATCTCATGCAGCAAAAACCCTACCAGCACAAGCCCACCCACCACACTTCCAGGCGCACCCTTCATATAAACCGTCTCCCCGAGCCAGGCGCCTGATGGACTATCATTTAGTCCACCTTGCGCCCGACCCCTTCCTCCAAATGACCACGTGTTCACTCATCTATTCACAAGCATTCTCCATTCATTCCTGTTTATTACCACTTTCCTTGCCTGATCTATAGTCATTCCTCTATCATCCAAAGCTTGTCTTACACAGTCTCTCCATCTCAATGGGGGTCTTCCTGCCCTTCTATCTCCCCTTGTATCTGACTCACATATTCTCTTTGTAAGCCTTTCATCTTTCATTCGTTCAACATGACCATACCAGCTCAACACCCTTCTGTCCACTCTGGCTGACAAATGTTCCTGCTGTCCCACTCTCCTACATATCTCTTCATTCCTCAATCTGTCTCTATGAGTAACTCCACACATACTCCTCAAGCAGCTCATCTCCATCACATCCAGCTTTCTTCTCTCCTTTTCCTTCAGAGCACATGTCTAAGCCCCATACATCATTGTTGGCACAACAATTCCTTGATACATTGCACTTTTTACTTTCATTCCGAGATTTCTCATCTTCCACATACTTCCCATTGCTCCGAAAACCTTCCTTCCTTCACACACTCTCTGTTTTACCTCCATTTCCGTACCTCCACTCCTGCTTATCGTTCCTCCTAGATATTTAAAACACTCTACTTGTTCCAATATTTCCCCATCCAGCCTCACATCTAGATTCATCCTACGATCACCCCTATTACACACTATTACTTTACTTTTATTAACGTTCACTTTCGTTTCCTCCTCCCACAAACCACACCAAACTCTTTGACTACCCGCTGCAGTTTCTCCTCAGAATCCGCCACCAACGCTGTGTCATCAGCGAACATCAACTGATGCAACTCCCAATCTCTACCATTCTTTCCTACTAAACCCAATCCTCTTCCCATAGTTCTCATTTTCACCTCCCTCACCACACCATCCATAAACATATTACACAACCATGGTGACATTACACAACCCTGTCGCAAACCTACATTTACCTCAAACCATTCACTTAACTCACCATTTCCTACTCTAACACACGCTCTGCTCCCTTCATAAAAACTCTTAATTGCTTTTAACAAATTTCCTCCAATTTCATAAATCCTTAACACCTTCCACATTGCTTCACGATCCACACTATCATACGATTTTTCCAAATCCATAAAAGCCCCAAATATCTCCTTGCGCTTCTCTAAATACTTCTCGCATAACTGTCTTACTGCAAAAATCTGATCCACACACCCTCTTCTTCCCATCCTAAAACCGCACTGTTCTTCTCATATTGCAGCTTCCGTACACTTTAATACCCTCTCTATCAACACCCTGCCATACAGCTTTCCAACCACTGATAATAAACTAATACCTCTATAACTTAAACACTCCTGCCGATCTCCCTTCCCCTTGTACAACGGTACAATACATGCACTCTTCCAGTCTATTGGTACCATTGACATAACAAAGCACTCATATGAATAGTCTTACCAACCAATCTATTACCACATCTCCACCCTTCTTTATACACTCCACAGCAATACCATCCAAACCTTCTGCTTTTCCCGCTCTCATTTGTTTCACTGCTTCTTTCACCTAATTTTCCTCAATCCTTTCATTCATTCCCTGCCACCAGGGTGGCCTGGGTAACCTATCTCCATCAACCACTGCTTCAATCACTGCTTCTCTTTCATCTCTTGCATTTAGCAAAGATTAAAAATACTCGGCATATCTTTTCCTCACTTCAACTCCTTCCACTAGTAATTCTCCATTTGCATCTTTCATTGACTCTTCCCTCTTTTGTCCTCCTTTCCTTACTCTATTTACCTCCTTCCAGAACATCTTTCGTTCTTCAAAGTTCTCACTCAACCTTTGACCCCACCTTTCATTTGCATTTTTTTCGCTTCTCTAATTCACCGTTTTGCCTCTCTCCTTTTCTCCTTGTACCTTTCCCATACCTCAACACTACCATCCTGTAAAACCCTCTCAAAACACGGTCTCTTCTCCTCAACTGCCTTTCTCACCGTATCATTCCACCACTCACTTCCCTTCCTGATACCTCTGCTTCCTACTTTCCTTTTACCGCATACTACCTCTGCACTTGCTATCACTCCTTCCTTAAACTGTTGCCATTCAACCTCTACTTCTCTCTCTTCCATCTCTCTCACTTCCATCCACTTTTCATTTAGTCTTTCCTTGTACTCCCTCTCTTTTGTACCCTTCTCTAACTCACTAACTTTTATTACCTCTCTTACTTCACTAATGTCTCTCATTCTCCTGCAACTCTTAACTCTTAGCTTTGCCTCCACCAGGTAATGATCCGACATACCCTCCGCCTCACCTCTCATCACATTCACATCCAGCAGTCTACACAATCTTTCCCTTGTCACCAGCACATAATCCATCAATGCCCTCTCTACAATATTTCCATCCACAAGTCTATATATATATAATAATAATAATAATAATAATAATAAAAATAATAATAATAAATAATAATAATTATTATTATTATAATACAAATAAAATAATAATAAAGCAAATTATATAAACCAATAACAAAAACAAACAAATAATCATAATGATAATCACCAATAACAATAATACAAATATATACAAATAATTATAATAACACTTATAACAACGATTAATACTACTTCTAATTAAAATACAAATTATGGTAATAATAGTAATAAAGATGATCATCATGGCGATATTAGTGAAAATAATGAAAATACTAAATATTTATATTACAGGCCAACATTCAATGAGCTATGAAGCTTCAGATTTGTTTGTTTCCTGTATATGCACTCTTTCCTAGAGATTATAAAAAAATGCTATAACAAAGAACATACCTTAAATGCCAGATTGGAAGTAGAGTGTGGATGACACTTCTGAAAAAAAATAGGAAGTGGACATTAGAATAGCATAAAACCATTAATAATTGCGGGTCAAGACCTTCAAGATTCCCCGACAGAAGAACCATGGGTGAAACAATGACACAAGTCCCCTCGCCATCGACAGTGAAGGAAGTGCTAGTGGCATACCGTACTTCAAAGAGAACCCCCCCCCCCCCTCCTCCAAAGTAGCAGAAAACAAGTAGGATGAAAGGGACAATCCAGGTCCCAACGTTGTCAGTAAAGAAGGTCCTTGACAGGTCCTACAAGGAATTAGAAGAGTACTACGAGCAGGAAGAGGAACCCAGTCATCCCAGCACCTGTACCCTCATGAACCTAAGACTGAAGCGCCCCCCCCCCCCCATACTCTGCAATTAAATATATAAAGCCTTGACATGGGCGAAAACAAAGAGCCTTTCTGGACTGCCCATGACACGAGCTTTCATATGAAATAAAGCACACAATAATACATCAACTGTAGCCACATTCACTGCCCTGGCGATCCTAGCGAGTCACTGTAGGACAAGCCATGCGGTTCTAACGGAGTGGTTAACGTCACAAAAGATATTCTAGAAATAACTGGACCCCCAGAGAAGGAAAGCGTGACAGGAAATGACCAGACAAGAGGTGGAGAGACAAGATAAAAAGAATGCAGGGGTCACATGGCAAAGACTGGTAAAGTCTCGAGTGCCATGGAAAAGGTTCAGGTAGACCTTTGTCCAGCTGAGGTCTCACACACATACCGTTTAACCCATTCAGTACCGGTGATATAATTTTCATTATATTCTGGCAACTATTAGCCAGTTTTATTCAGCTTAGGAAGGATGTCTACCTGTTAAAAGATTACAGACTATCTCAATTAATTGTTTTATATACCATATATCCTTCCTAAGCTTCATTAAATCGTCTAAATGCAGTTGAAATAAAAACAAAAAGACGTCACCGGTACTGTAAGGGTTAATATGATGCCGAAAAAAGACACTTACTCCAAACTGAACATTGAAATTACTTACACATGGAACAATCAAAATAATTCAGTAACAACTAAATATGAATGATAAAAAAATACAATCCCACGTGACGCCAAGAGGACTAAGAGAGAATCGTCAATAGAGCTTTTGAAACATACCCTTTATACTATCAGAAGACGGATACGCACAGATAATGAACATGATACAAAACGTCTCTAGTTCTCTCTCTCTCTCTCTCTCTCTCTCTCAGACACACACACACACACACGAGCAGTTCAATATATTGCCGACAAAAGACAACCACTCGAAACTAAACATTGAAAATACCAATACACAAACCAGCAAAATAATACGGACATACGGTAAATACTAAACATGTTTTTTGTTTTTTTTGTTTTTTTTTGTATGTCTCAACCTCGGGACTGTAGGCTGTTCAGTAGCCTGTAACTCTTACGAGGCCCCGATATTATTGATTGAAGCTTCGAGATGTTAGATGCTTTATATGTGTCGCACTAGGTGGTCACAGTGGAGCTTCAAGATGTTGGTTGCTTCCTATAGATGACGCCACCTTATTTATACACGTCACTTGATTAGGAGAGAGCAGCTATACGGTCGTTCACAGCATCTTCGAATATGGTCGGGCATCTTCTATACTATGAATGATCTCAAATAACAACGCTTCACAAAGACACATGACGTTAACAGCCTGGCGAATATACGCATAGGGAATAGAGCTTTGAGATACACGCTTTACACACCCAGAAAATACACACACGCACACGCACAGAAACCGGTTAAAATAATGCCAAAAAGACAACTACTCTGAACTATACATTGACATTACTATTACGTGGAACAAGCAAAATAATACAGTAACTACTATATATATTTTGGTCTATGTGTATGAAGGAAACACAAGGCAGGTTGTCTGTAACGAGTGTCTCCCCCAGTGTCAAAAGAGTGACAGAGAGCCAAATTCAAGGGACGTTGTGGTAAAAATGCCAGGGCACATGAAGTTTAAAGCAGCTTAAGTCATAGGATGAAGAAAAGATTGATTGAGGGAGAGAGTTCCAGAGTTCACTAGTTTAGTAGAAGAAAGACTAAGGAAATTTGCCAATTCTTGGATTGGAGAGTTGGACAGAATAGGAGTGGGAGTGTGTTAAAAGGCGGGTGCCTCGCACTCGCCGCAAGGGAGGGGGTACATACCAAGAGAGCTCTGAGGAACACTGATTGTTGTAAAACTGATAGAAGAGTGAAGGAGATGCAACACTGTGGCGTGTAGAAAGAGATTGTAGGGAACTAGTAAGAGGAAGTGAGTTGATGAGGCGAAATGCTTTGACTCTACCGGTACTCTTCTTAGAAGTGCGGTATGGATGGAAGCTCCCAACACATGCGAACAATACTCGATACATGGGTGCACTGTGCCCCTATACAGACCAAAAAGCTGTGTGGGGGTGAAGAACCCACAGAAACAGTTGAACACACCTAACTTCTGGGAAGATGTTTTAGCAAGAGTGCTAATATGAGCTTTCCAAGAAAGGTTGGATGAAAAGCATACACCAAGGATATTGAGAGAAGATGAAAGGTTGATTTGTGTATTGTTAAAGAGTAATTGATAGTCTTGTGGAGGATTGCGACAGTTAGTTAAATGAAGAATTTGGGTTTTGGAAGCATTGAAAGTAACAAGATTTTTCTGCCCCAATCAGAAATAATCGATAGATTAGAAGATAGGCGTTCAATGGGTCGTCACGTGACTCTGGAGTGATTGCATACTGGGTTGTTGTGTAAAAGTAGTTGAATAGTGTAAGGTAGAGTCATCAGTATATGAGTGGATGGGACTAGAGGTACAGTTGAGGAGATCATTAATGTATATTAGAAAGAGAACTGGAGACAGGACAGAACCCTGAGGAACACCAGAGTTGATAGGTTGAGGAAGTGAGGGATTGCTGTCCACAACTGCAGCTATGGAATGGTCAGAAAGAAAATTAGAGACAAATGCACAGACAGAGGGATAGAAACTGAAGGAGGGTACTGGGTAGTTCGGAAATTTGAGATTTCTGCCAGACTTTATCGAAGGCTTTCAATATGTCTAACGCAGTAGAAAAAGTCTCACTGAAGTCCCTAATGGAGGATGACCAAGAGTTAGTAAGATAAGCAAGGAGATCATCAGTAGAACGACCCTTAAGGAAACCATACTGGCGATCTGAAAGTAGATTAAGGAAATATAAATGCTTAGGAAGTTTTGAATTAACCCAAGAACGGCGAGCGTCCTCATACGAGTCTGAACCCTATGAGGGCGAGCGTCCTCATATGAGCCAAGGCCTAAAACCAGCCTTTCAAAACATCCCACTGGCACTCAAAACAAAGGAATGCGTGATTAAATATAATAATTCCACTCCATACCTTCTATCACTCCTCCATATGTTTCAAACCCCCTTCCCCCCCCCCCATTCAATTATCACCTATTTTTCCTCTTATTCCCTTGTTTATCAATTTATTTTCCGTGGCAATATCTCCCACCCAGTTTCAAGGTCATCTGTGACGCATATAGAGATCGTGGAAAGAGAGACTTCACTAGCGAGACATCAATCTGGCTTCAGGCCTCGAAAGGGGAGGGTGTATGGCTCGCGCGCCTCTCACCTCATGACTGGACGGTCGGCAATAATTCGTTTTTTTCACCCCCCAAATACTATTCCCACTTGTTTTATTGTTGTTACATGTTAATATCTTCATATTAAATGTAAATTAGACGCATATGAATAAGTAATAACGATGTTTATCTTAAAATGACAAATTTTGTCGGGATTTACCCACATTACCTTCGCCCAGCGGGACGTTTTAAATACCATAGGCTCGCCGCGCTCAGGTAAAGGATAGTTTCAAAAACTTTAGAGATGCAATAACAGAGAGCAATTGGACGATAGTTGGAGGGTTGAGAGCGATCACTCTTCTTTAGGACAGGTTGAATGAGAGCAAACTTCCAGCAAGAAGGAAAAACGTTAGAGGAAAGGCAGAGACGAAAGAATTTGCCTAGGCAGGGAGTCAGCACGGAAGAACAGTTTTTGAGTACAACACCGGGAACACCATACGGTCCGTACGCCTTCTTAGTATTACACCCAGAGAGGGCAGATACTACATCCTTAGAAGCGATTATGATCTTAGGCATAAGTGAGAGAGTGCAGAGGGAGGAATAGCACCGGAATCATCCAAAGTGGAGTTTTTGACGATAGTTTGAGCAAAGAGTTTAGATTTGTCAGAGGAAGAAGAGGATGGTGGTGCCGTCAGAGTGGAAAAGTGGAGGGAAAGACGAGGAAGTAAAATTGTTAGAGTTTTTTGGCTAGATGCCAGAAAGCCTGGGAAGAGCTAGAGTTGGAAAGTTCAGAATATTTGTTATTGATGAAAGAGTTTTTGGTTAGACGAGAAACAGATTTGGCTTGATTCCGGGCAGAAACATAAAACGCACAATATTCTTGAGTTGGAAGGCGATGGTACCGTTTGAATGCTTCCTCCTTATTGCAGACAACAGTAGAACAAGCATGAGTGAATCAGGATTTTTTTGCATTAGACTGAGAGAAAGAAAATGGAATGTATGTCTCCATGCCTGAGAGGATTACCTCGGTATTGCGTTCAGCACTCTCTGAGGGTCCCGGACCACTGAGCAAAAGTAAATCCATGGGAAATCAAAGAAGTACTGCCGAAGAGCCTCCCAGCCCCAAAATGCCGTAAACGCTATCGGTTGGGGGGTCTGAATGCCGTATTGGAGAGATAGGACAGTTAACAGAGATAAGGTTGTGATTGGAGGAGCCCAATGGAGAGAGAAGATTTACAGTATAAGCGGAAGGATTAGAGGTTAGATATAAGTCAAGAATGACTTATGAATGAATATGGGTGGGGTGCTGAACTAACTGCTCTAGGTCATTTAGGATAGAAAAGATGTAGGCTTGTTCAGCAGGTTGATCAGTGAAATGAGAGGAGAGCTATTTGCGGTGGTGAACATTTTAAATCTAAGATGGAGATTTCAGAAACGGGAGAGATGGATAGAATGTGTTTCACTTTAGAAGAAAGATATTCAAAGAATTTTGGATAGTCATTAGAATTAGGGGAGAGATAAACAGCACATATATATTTAGCAAGAGAGTGACAATATAACATAAGCCAGAGAGTTGAGAATTCAGAGGAGTCAAAGTTGGGAATACGAGAGCAAGATAGAATGTTGCGTACGTACACACAACATCCACCTTTGGCTTTGAATTGAGGATGGAGATAGTAGGAGGATACAGAGAAGGGATTGCTGTCAGTAGTCCCAGACAACTGGGTTTCAGTGAGAAAGAGAAGATCAGGGTTGGCAGAGGAGAGGTGGTGACAAAAGAGTGGAAGTTAGAGGAATGGCCACGAATGTTGCAGAAATTAATAGTAAGAGCAGAATGTAGTGGTCCAGAGCAATTTGCTGGATCATCGCCAGGGGCCAAACCATCGGGGGCATTTCTGGTCCAAATTTCCCCCCCACCACCACCACCACCACTACCACACACACACACAGCCTCCTCCTCCTAATATACATTTCACATGACGTCAATCGACCTCGTGAATAATAGCATCGTGAATAGATATATTGAGACACACCCTTTACACTCCCCCCAGACAGATAGACACAGCTGATTGACACAAACAGCTCAAGTATGACAAGTTGACGTATGATTGGTCTGACGGCACCAACCTTATTATCCCAGAACAAAGGAGTACAAAGGAGTACAAAGGAAATCAAGCAACAATAGTCTAGACTCTAGTGACCCTTCTAGGCTGCTTGTCCTCCAAAACACTGAGGATCAAGTGTCCAAACAGTGGTTTAGAGTGGGTAAGGGAACATTGGAAAGGGAACTACTGCCCTGGAACTAATGTCCGTGGCAGGACTAGGAAGTTAGTAGGGGACATATGGGTTAGAAACTGAGGGGAGGATAAAATAAAGTCATTCATTTACAAATGCAGTCAGTCGCGGGTTTGATGCGAGATATTTGTCTAGGCGGAGTTTAAATGAATCAACGGTGCTGCAGTCTATAACGTCTCGGGGAAGCCCATTCCACAAGTTGACAACTCGATTGAAGAAGAAATTCTTAGATTCGTGTGAGTTAAAAGATTTACCAATAATTTTGCAACCGTTTCCCCGCGTGTAATTAGATTGGTCGATAGTGAAGTACTTACTACAGTTCATATTGTCGATGCCTTTGATGATTTTGAACACTTGAATTAAGTCACCTCTTAATCTGCGCTGGGTTAAAGGAAATAGATTTAATTCTCTAAGACGCTCTTCATATGGTTTGTTCTTTAGGCTAGGTATCATTTTGGTAACTCGACGTTGAACTCGTTCTAGCTTGTTTATATCTTTTTGGTAATAAGGGCACCAGCATTGAACGCAGTATTCCAGAAGAGGGCGGACTAAGGAATTGTAAAGGGTTAGGATAACGTCTTTGGATTTATGCTCAAATGACCTGCCTATAAAGCCAATTATTTTGTTTGCCTTCTTAACAACTTCTGAACATTGTTGACTCGGTTTTAGCTTACTCGATATTGTTACTCCCAGATCGGTTTCTCTGTTTACATTCTTAAGCTGAGTGCCATTCATCGAATAGTTTGCTTTCTCATTTAGGTATCCGATATGTAGTACTTTACATTTATCTGCATTGAAACTCATTTGCCAAATTTGGGCCCAATGTGACAATTTATCTAGATTGTGTTGCATATCGTCAACTTGATCTTTTGAGAGTACGCTATTTGCAATTTTTGTATCGTCAGCAAATTTTGAGATTGTACAGGTGAGACCCTCATCTATGTCGTTGATGTAAATTAGAAAGAGAATTGGTCCTAGTACCGATCCCTGGGGTACCCCGCTACTTACATTGGTCCATTTAGATGCCTTACCGTTTATGACTACTCTTTGCTTTCTGTCGCTGAGCCAATTTTCTATCCATTTCAACACACCGTTTTGTATTCCATGCGCTTTTAATTTTAGCAGTAAACGTTTGTGGGGAACTTTGTCAAAGGCCTTTTGAAAAATCAAGGTATATAATATCTACAGCTTTACTCTCATCGTAGAGGTTGAGGATATCGTGGAAGAAGTCTAAGAGGTTTGTTAAACAGGAACGTTTTTTACGAAAGCCGTGTTGAGTATCTTTAAGTATGTTATTTTCCTCTAAGTGATTTACGAGTCTGTCTCTTATGACCGTTTCTAGCATTTTACATACAACTGAGGTTAAGCTACTTGGACGATAGTTACTTGGTAGGGATTTGCTGCCTTTTTTGAATATCGGTGTTACGTTGGCTATCTTCCACTGATCAGGCATAGTTCCAGACTGCAAGGATTTATTGAATAGTAATGTCAGTGGTTTGGAGAGCTCATCCTTAGCTTCCTTTAGAACTCTAGGCGAGATTGTATCAGGTCCAGGCGTTTTATTTACCTTGAGTTTATCTAAACAATTCAATACAAGCATGAACCTCGGCCAGGATTTCACACATTCCATTCAACAGTCAGTATTGTTCACATTTTACAGAAGCTGTTCAGGTAAATAATTAAAATACGGACTAATTTGTCGATATTATGTGTGTGCGTGTGTAGGTGAGTGGGTGTGTGCACGCGTGTGTATGTAAGTGGGTGTGTGTATGTATATTTTACAGTTACAAACACATAGACATTTAATATTTCTTCTCCATATGAGTCACGGGATGAAATTGTAAACTTTCAAATTGCCTCAATACACAACATAAAGCTATGAACGTCCTTAAGTGTCAATTTGTGCACACGCAACACCCCACTTACAACCGTGACAACAGTCTACCCACTTACCCTCCCGACAACCTAACATTGGCCAACCTCAGAGATAGCCGAGAGGCTGCTATGTTAAGGGAGCCCACCTCGCTTTTTTTCTCTTTCTCTCCCTCTCTTTTTGGCTTGTATCCATTCGGCCCCATTCAGCCTACTGTTTTAAGACGTTTACCCCCATCCAGGTGTCAATATTTTCCTGGCGAGCGGTAGCGAGCCAGCATATAAATATTTTTGTTTTGACAGGAAGCTAAATGTGTACATTTTTCGATAGAAAAATGTCTGAGCCGGATTTCTCCATATAAAGCTGGCTCGCTATCGCTCGCCAGGAAGAAATCGACACCTGGATGGGGATAAAAGTCTTAAATCAGTTGGCTGAATGGGGCCGAACGAATACAAGCCAGGGAAAGAGAGAAAAGGAGAGAAAGATAAAAAAAAAAAGCCGGTGACCCCCCTTAAACTATCAGGCCAAATGTCTCAAGGACCTGCGGTAAACTACAGACACTCTTGGTTAATCGAGGCTTGTAGGCCACTAAAGAAGGATTTGCTGGAGCGTTTTTATATACTATATCACTTAACATCATTTGTTTTCAATTTAGGTCCCGGCAATAATATGTGTGTGTTAAATATATATGCCATAAAAAAAAAAAAAAAAAAAAAAAAAAAAAACGAACACAAAATAACCCGAAGTATTGCCATAATGTACAGTATGTGTAGATCAACAATTGCCGGGAAAAGCTCTCGTGTGAAGCCCTGGCCACATGTAGGGGTATTTTGCACCGGTTTCAGCAATTAGACTGAATATATATATATATATATATATATTATATAGTACAGTATGTTGGATGGCTTAAATGATTAAATAGCACTAATTAAAAACTATATACACATTAGAGACTGAGTGATCCGTAAGATTTAAGGAGAGGTTTTTAGTGTGTTTGCTAGACTTCCATCAAGCTTGAAATTACACCCCCATGACCCCCTTTCAAGATAAATTTGTACATTTTTCGGTAGAAAAATGTCCCGGCCGAAGGCCGGTTCCTCTTAAATTACAGGCTCGCTATCGCTCGCCAGGAAAAAATCGACACCTAAATGGAACGAAAGGTCTTAAAAGTTACATAAATGGGGTGAAAGTTCTTAAAATCGCCAAACTAATGGGGCGAACGTCTTAAAATCTCAAAATCAATGGGGCTAAACATGAGGGGGAAAGGGGTAAAGAAAAAAATCCCTCAAGTGTAAATCTCCCCTTAAGGTTGCCGTCTCAAGTCCTAATGGTTGAATTCCAGGCAGCTGGCTCTACCTCCATCAAGCTTAAAAAACACCCCTTAGACCCCCTTTCGAGACAAGTTTATACATTTCTGGGTAGAAAAATGTCCCTCCTAAAATTACAGGCTCGCTATCGCTCGCCAGGAAGTAATCGACACCTAAATGGCACGAACGGTCCTAATATTAACAAAGAAATGGGGGTGTAAGGTCTTAAAATCACCAAACTAATGGAAATAACGTCTTAAAATCTCAAAACAAATGGAGTTAAACATAAGTGAAAAGGGAGTCCAGAAAAAGCAACCATCTCCCCTTAATTATTGATCATCCATCCTCGTCCACTTGCCCAAACCAAGCCGCCTGTTCTGACACATACGGTATATCGAAACCAAGCCGCCTGCTCTGACACATACGGTATATCGAAACCAAGCCGCCTGCTCTGACACATACGGTATATCGAAACCAAGCCGCCTGCTCTGACACATACGGTATATCCAAACCAAGCCGCCTGCTCTGACACATACGGTATATCCAAACCAAGCCGCCTCCTCTGACACATACGGTATATCCAAACCAAGCCGCCTGCTCTGACACATACGGTATATCCAAACCAAGCCGCCTGCTCTGACACATACGGTATATCCAAACCAAGCCGCCTGCTCTGACACATACGGTATATCCAAACCAAGCCGCCTGCTCTGACACATACGGTATATCCAAACCAAGCCGCCTGCTCTGACACATACGGTATATCCAAACCAAGCCGCCTGCTCTGACACATACGGTATATCCAAACCAAGCCGCCTGCTCTGACACATACGGTATATCCAAACCAAGCCGCCTGCTCTGACACATACGGTATATCCAAACCAAGCCGCCTGCTCTGACACATACGGTATATCCAAACCAAGCCGCCTGCTCTGACACATACGGTATATCCAAACCAAGCCGCCTGCTCTGACACATACGGTATATCCAAACCAAGCCGCCTGCTCTGACACATACGGTATATCCAAACCAAGCCGCCTGCTCTGACACATACGGTATATCCAAACCAAGCCGCCTGCTCTGACACATACGGTATATCCAAACCAAGCCGCCTGCTCTGACACATACGGTATATCGAAACCAAGCCGCCTGCTCTGACACATACGGTATATCGAAACCAAGCCGCCTGCTCTGACACATACGGTATATCGAAACCAAGCCGCCTGCTCTGACACATACGGTATATCCAAACCAAGCCACCTGCTCTGACACATACGGTATATCCAAACCAAGCCGCCTGCTCTGACACATACGGTATATCCAAACCAAGCCGCCTGCTCTGACACATACGGTATATCGAAACCAAGCCGCCTGCTCTGACACATACGGTATATCGAAACCAAGCCCTGCTCTGACACATACGGTATATCCAAACCAAGCCGCCTGCTCTGACACATACGGTATATCCAAACCAAGCCGCCTGCTCTGACACATACGGTATATCCAAACCCCGCCTCCTCTGACACATACGGTATACCCAAACCAAGCCGCCTGCTCTGACACATACGGTATATCCAAACCAAGCCGCCTGCTCTGACACATACGGTATATCCAAACCAAGCCGCCTGCTCTGACACATACGGTATATCGAAACCAAGCCGCCTGCTCTGACACATACGGTATATCCAAACCAAGCCGCCTGCTCTGACACATACGGTATATCCAAACCAAGCCGCCTGCTCTGACACATACGGTATATCCAAACCAAGCCTGCTCTGACACATACGGTATATCCAAACCAAGCCGCCTGCTCTGACACATACGGTATATCCAAACCAAGCCGCCTGCTCTGACACATACGGTATATCCAAACCAAGCCGCCTGCTCTGACACATACGGTATATCCAAACCAAGCCGCCTGCTCTGACACATACGGTATATCCAAACCAAGCCGCCTGCTCTGACACATACGGTATATCGAAATATTCACAGTACAGGTTAAGGGGAGGCAGACCGTTTTTCTGGACCCCCTTCTTCCTAATGTTTAGCCCCACTAGTTTTGAGATTTTAAGACGTTGGTTCCATTAGTTTGGGAATTTTATGACCTTTCACCCGATTTCTTTGTCAATATTAGGAACCTTCGTGCCATTTAGGTGTCGATTTTTTCCTGGCGAGCGATAGCGAGCTTGTAATTTTAGGAGGAATCGGCCTTTGGCCGGGACATTTTTCTATCGAAAAATGTACAAATCTACCTTGAAGGTAGAAGGGGTGTTTTTCTAAGCTTGATGGAGGTCTAGGGAGGAAACTAAAAATATATATGAATACATTAATTAATAGACCAAACAAACAGCCACTGTCCCCTTAAACACCCGTCCCCCAAAAAAATAAATAAATAAATAAATAAATAAAAATAAAAATACAAATAAAATTAAAACAAATGTCGGATAAAGCACATATATTACTCCATTGTGGTACTGGCAGAGGACATGATTGGTAGAACAAGTTAAGTGTGGTTGGTGCAGTGGTGTTATTGGATGAGTGGTTGGTGGGGTAACGTTTCCAGGATTTAGAGGTGTGGTGGGGATTGGTGGGAAAGGACAGATATATAAGTAAGTACGATGGATACCTAGATAGATAGATAGACGGATAGAGATATATTAAAATAGAAAGATTAATAGATGTGCATTTGAAAAAGTACACACACACACACACATACAGTATATATATATTCTGACATACGGAGCCCTGTATGTTAATTTAAGAGTTAGAATTAGAGTTGAAGGAGTGCCAAACTACCCAGGCGGCGAAGCAGACTAGCGAGCGAACTAACTAGCGAGTGGGAAACCAGCTCGTCCGTATACCAGCAAACAAGCCTTCACACCTGCGTGCGTCATAGGGGACCCTGCAAACTACTTCGATGACCCGACGCTATGACGTATGATCGACGCCAGGAGACTCCATTGGACCACGCACCTGCTACGCAACTCGAGGAGCTGTGATTGGGGCGCGCACTACCCGCCGCCTCCTGATTCGTTCCTACACCATCATTGTTTAGTATATAAGACCCGAGTAGTGGGCATTCAAATCAGTCTCATTTGGAGTTGGGAAGGTGAACTTGCAGCTGGAGGAAGACGGGGTGAAGTATTATAATGAGTTTGTGACTGTCAGTCAGATTATATAAGTGTGTGTTAAGTGTGTTCCGTGTAAACACTTACGTTATGTTGGTTAGTGAGATATGTGATTGGGAATTAACATTAACGCTACTATTATGTACTTAACTATTTGATTGGGAATTAACGTTAACGCTATTATTATGTACTTAACTATTTTAGTTGACTAACTTGTGGACTGAAGCAACTCTTTAAGTAATTGGGTTATGATGAAAGTAATACTATTGTTTTATATTAATACTTACGAGTTCTTTCATTTTCTTTTAATTAAGCTTACATTGCTTAACGGTGCTTAGTACGGTGATGCTATTGTCTCTTATTAGTAATATCGCCTTAGACTAACATGGCTGTTTTAATGTTACTTCTAGTGATTTCCTAAGCTGAAGAAAATTCTTTAAGCTTCAAAATATTATTTTGCTTTTCATATTATTTGAGTGAGACCTGAATCGAATCTATGAAGCGATCCTGTAACATAATTTACTCATAATCAAACCTCAATGTTACGTGGTTAAGAAATACATTTAACTAATTATTAAATGTATATCTAACTTTTTATGTGACTTTGATATTAATCCTGATGATAATAATAATATAATACTATTAACGTAAGACAAGAACCAAGAATAATTACATGAAATATAAATAAAAGGACATAAGAAAACTAGCTATTCATTTAAAAAAGGGTAAGAGACAGAAATATTCTTACTTTAATATTTATCTTTCAAGACTTTTTATAGAATTAATAGTCCTTCTTTAGATCTACTTATTCGGTTCATAACCATAGCCTACTAAGCTTCGGTTAAATAATAATTCTTTATAAATACTACATGACTTTAATTAGTTTCAGTATTTTTCCATAATTAAAGAGTATCAGTCAATAAAGGATACCAAGTCCTAAGATCCAAAGGGATAGGAAGCAACAACAGGAAATAATTTTATTAGATTTTACTTTTGTTTTGCCTTCAGCTGACTAATACCTTAATATATCTCTGTGCTATCTAGATTCATCAAGTTAACCACTTGAGGATCAAGATACGTAACAATATATATAATATATATATATATATATATATTGCCTGTCGCCGTGATCACCGTAGGGGTGGCCACGATCTAAATGCCCCATGCACCTTTGTCCCCAGTCAGTCGACGCCCCTCCTCCCATCCAGCATCGCTTTCACTCATATATTTCTAAAACTCCATCCTTCCACCTCTCTCTCGGTTTACCTCTCCCTCTCTGTCCTTCCACCTCACTCTCGTACACTCTCTTAGTCATTCTCTCGCTTCCCATACGTTCCACATGGCTGAACCATCTCAAGGTGTTCCTTTTCACACTTTCCAGCACATCTATATCCACACCACACCGCTCTCGTACTTCCTCATTCGTCTATCTATCCCTCCATGCAAGGTTAAGAGATACCGCAGGTTGGCGCACGCGCAGCCTGCTGACGTCACAATGCTGGACGAGAGAAAGAAAGATAGAAAAACGCTCGCCTGCCAGCCAAACTGCTGCTACTAGACCAGGGGTGTCCAACTCCAATATGCGGGCCTCATGCGGCCCCACTCCCTCTAGCATGAGGCCTTTGAACCAGTTTCGCCAAGTAGTGTCAAATATTGTATTTTTTCTAGAAATCTAGACATAATTATTATTTCTTAAATATATTATATATTGGTACTATATTAACTTAAGTACTAATTCTAGGAAGTATTTGTGAGAGTAAGAAGCTTTTAAAGTAGATAGGCTATATGCAGCTTCACGTGATCTTATGTTCTTATGTAATTGGGGTTGGGTGTGACAGGGATCTGCCTTGTGAGGGCCGATCGGCTTTTTGCAGACTCCCATTTTCTTAGGTTCTTATGTTCATTCATTAGAGAGACGCAGTGTTAGAGGGGATTTGATGGAGGTGTTCAAGTGGGTTAGTGGGATTAATAGAGGGGACATGAAAAATGTACTAAAGCCCAGTGATAGCGAAAGAACTATAACAATTGTTTTCAAGATAGATACATTTCGTTTCAGAAAAGATATAGGCCAATAGTGGTTTGGTAACAGAGTTGTAGATAGGTGGAATAGGCTACCAAGTGCTATAGTGGGATCAAGAATGATAGAGAGCTTTAAGATAAAATTAGATAGGCATTTGGACGAGATGGGTCTCTGTAACGAGTGCAAGACTAATTTATTCAACCTTTCTATATATGGAAGATATATAATATTATGGATAATTTTGGTCATTCTTCGTTGTACTGACTCCAAATAAACCATATATGTCCATTCTGTAATGAGGACATCAAATTTGAACAGCATAATCTGAACCTGGTATATACCGGTATACACACATACATACAAATAATTACATTCCGTAAAACCAGGTCGCTTCGGACTTGGGTCGTAACTTCGGACATTGGCGATAATAAGTAATTAGCCACTTTTCAAGATGACTTCGGACACCATTTAGGATAAGGATAGCTCTCTTATTATGGGGGATAATTTTAGGAGGCTTCCTGGATTACCGCGCACTATCACCACGCATCACTTTACCTAGTTTTATCTCTATAATGTGTTTACAGTCAGGAGATATCGTTAAAAAACCTCGAAAAATTTCCGACGTTACACGGTTTTACGGTTCATAGCCTACATACTACACACACACATATACTGTATATACTGTATATATATATATATATATATATATATATATATATATAAATAATGCATCCAAAATGCATCCGACAACTTGACAATATATAGGCATTTTGTTCAGTTAAAATAGAAGAGCTGCACTTTCACAGGGCATTATACAGTAGTTATAGCATCACGGTATGAAGTAAAAGAAAACGGAGGATAGTGCTGGCTCGGCTGCTCCTTTGAGAATGAATGGTAAACAGTCGAGTGACCTCCGACCCTTCCTTCCTCGTGACGTCATGCGCGAGCGGGTACGAGTTTGAGTGACCCCATGCTCCAACCTGTTGTATCTCTTAACCTTGCCTCCATGTAGCCTAACTCTGCACGCACTTCTCAAGTAACTCATTTCCACCCCTCTCACTCTTAGTTTGTGTCTCTCCAACAACTTCCATGCTTCGCACCCGTAAGTCAATGTCGGGATTACCATACCGTCATGCAAGGACTTCTTTACTTCCATGCTGACCACCCTATTTCTTGATACTGCTTAAGGGGAGATCTCCACTTGAGGGATTTTTTTCTTGACCCCTTTCTCCCTCATGTTTAGCCCCATTGCTTTTGATATTATAAAACGTTTGCCCCATTAGTTTAGCAATTTTAAGAACTTTCACCCCATATTAAGACCTTTCATGCCATTCAGGTGTCGATTTTGTCCTGGCGAGCGATAGTGAGCCTGTAACTTAAGAGAAACCGGCCTTCGGCCGGGACATTTTTCTACTGAACAATGTACAAATTTATCTTGAAAGGGACTCAAGAGGGTGTAATTTTAAGCTTGATGGAGGTCTAGGGAACAAACTAAATACCTCCCCTTAAAGCGTTCCTACAACCATTTATATAAAACCAATGGGTGAAAACAAAAAGTATAATAAAATGATAGTGATAAACGCAAACAAGTGATGTGCCAGCTGAACGATTACTAAGAAGATAAAAACATAGTAAATCATCAGACAAAAAGATACAACATAGTCAACGGTGACTAAAAGACCTGGTATGGGAAGCGTACTGTGTGACAAAGTAGATAACGGTGAGTGTCGCAAGAAATATATTACATGATGGGGGTATTGTATTGTTGGCAGCCACACACACACACACACACACACACTCTTACTCTCAGGATTTAGTATTCTCTCTACTTTAGTTTTAATTAAAATAAGTAAAAGACAGTACCGGTACTTATGGATATTGATAACCGTTGTTCTCTCTCTCTCTCTCTCTCTCACTACACACATACATAGCCCTGATGTGATTACAATCTGCTTCTGTGACGACAAGCCTGTAAATGGTCCTTTTTGTGGATGTTGTCGGTATTGTTGTTCCTCTTGGAGGTAAGATCATTTGGATGTTTGCTCTACTTGACGTGATTAAGGCAAAATTTGGCAAGCCTGCAGATATGACCACCACTTAAGGGGAGACAGACCGTTTTTTCTGGAACCCCCTTCTCCCTCCTGTTTAGCCCCACTAGTTTTGAGATTTTAAGACGTTGGTTCCATTAGTTTGGGGATTTTATGACCTTTCACCCCATTTCTTTGTCAATATTAAGACCCTTCGTGCCATTTAGGTGTCGATTTTTTCCTGGCGAGCGAAAGCGAGCCTGTAATTTTAGGAAGAATCGGCCTTTGGCCAGGACATTTTTATACCGAAAAATTTACAAATCTATCTTGAAGGGGGGGTCTATGGGGTGTTTTTCTAAGCTTGATGGAGGTCTAGGGAGGAAACTAAAACAAAATATATGAATAATAAATTAATGTATATACAAAACAAACAGCCACTGTCCCCTTAAGTCACATCTTGCGGTATTATAAACAGCCTACACAATCCACCAATCAGAACACCAGAAAAATACATTGAAAAGTTCTGATTATGTTTAGACACTACGGCTGCCTTGATTATGTTTAGACACTACGGCTGCCTTGATTATGTTTAGACACTACGGCTGCCTTGATTATGTTTAGACACTACGGCTGCCTTGATTATGTTTAGACACTACGGCTGCCTTGATTATGTTTAGACACTACGGCTGCCTTGATTATGTTTAGACACTACGGCTGCCTTGAACCTATACCGGTAATTGAGTTATATTTTTCGCCCAACTATTGAAATATTTAACCCGTGCAGTGCCGGTGACAACCTTTTCAATATATTCTGGCAACTATTGAGCGATTATATTCAGCTAAGGAAGGACGTCTACTCATTATAAGGCTACAGATAATCTCAATTAATCATATTAGCGACCATATATTATGTCTAAGAATCAAATAATCTTCTAATTGTAGCTGAAATCAAATAATAAAGACGCCGCCGGTACCGAAGGGGTTAACATATATTTGCAGAGAACATTGCCAATATTTTATATGTCGCGACGTGGCACAGCTAATCACGTACAGGGTGTACTTTTTCTGCAATGTGTAGTATGAAGGAAACAAAAGGCAAAACTGCCTGTAACAAGTGCCCCCCCTTGTCCCCGAGTCGAAAGAGTGAAAAAGAGCCAAATCCAAGGTGTGTTAAAGCCAAAATTTCTGGACACACGGAGACTGAAGCAGTTTAAGTCATAGAATGAGGGAAAGACAGGTTGAGGGACAGAGTTCCAGAGGTTACTTGTTGAGTAGAAAGACTGAAAAAATCTGTTTACTTTTGGGTTGGAGGGTTGAACAGAATAGGGTGGGAATGTGTTGAAAGTCGGGTGTCCCCCACTCTCTGTATGTAAGGAGGTATACACTGAGAAAGCTCTGAAGAACATTGATTATTGAAAAAGCGGTAGAAGAGTGAGAGAGACGCAACATTGTGGCGTGTAGAAAGAGATTATAGGGAATTAGTAAGAGGAGGTGAATTAATCACAAATGCTTTTGACCCTTTCGAGGAGTACGGTATGGGTGAAACCTTCCCACACATGCGAACAATACTCGATACAAAGGCGCACCGTTCCCCTGTACAGAGAAAGATACTGTATGGGGATGAAGAACCCACAGAGACGGTTAAGCATACCTAACTTCTTGGAAGCTGTTTTAGCAAGTGTGGTAATATGATCTTTCCAAGAAAGGTCAGAAGAAAAAGAAACAGGAAGAATATTGAGAGAAGATGAAGGGTTGATTTGTGTATTGTTGAAGAGTAAAGGATGGTTAAGATTGTGACGGGTAGACAGGAGAAATTGTTTTTTGAAGGTATTGAAAGTAACAGGGTGTTCTACGCCCCAATCGGGAATAATTGAGAGATCAGAAGATAGGCGTGCTATGGCCTCATCACATGAATTTTATAGTAATTGCATGATGGGTCATTGTGGAAAACTAGTTGAATACCGGTAGTGTAGAGACAGGACAGAACCCTGAGTAACACCAGAGTTAGTTGATAGCCTGAGGAAGTGAGCGATGAGCTGCAGCAATGGAACGATCAAATATTAAATTTGTACATTCACCAGCAAAATTGGACCAAAGTTATGTTTTCGCCTACGTTTGTTTGATAGGGAAAGCATCAGGAATAGATGGAGTGTGTGGGGAAATGCTGAGGTATGGTGGTGAAATAGTGATTGAATGGGTATGGAATATGTTTATACTAGTATGGGAGAAGGGAAGTGCGCCTTATGACTGGAAGACAGGCATAATAGCCCCCCTGTATTAGGGTAAAGGGGAAAAAGGAGTGTGTGGTAATCACCGGGGGATATGTTTTCTAAGCATAGTAGGGAAAATGTACAGTAGGGTAGTGATTGAGAGAGTGGAGCGAGAATGGAGAAATGGGTAGGTGACGAGCAGGGCGGGTTTAGAAAGGGAAGAGTATGTGTAGACCAGATTTTTGCCTTGAAATGTGTAGTGGAGAGATATCTGGAGAAGGGACAAAAGTTGTATGCTGCCTTTATGGAATTGGAGAAGGCCTATGCCAAGAGTTGATAGAAAAAGTCTGTGGAAAGTACTGAGAATATAGAGAGTAGATGGCAAAGTTGCTGAAAGCAGTGAAGAGGATGTATGAGAGTGCAAATAGGTCAGTATGTGTGGAGAGTGAACAGAGCAAGCTCTTTAATCTGAATCTTGGGTTAAAGCAAGGGTGTGTGATGTCCCCATGGTTGTTCAATATATATAGCCTATGGATGGAGTCATGAAAGAAATATAAGGAAGAGCAGTGGATGTTGGTGTACCGCTGATAAGGGAAGGTAAATAAGTGAAAGTTGCCTGTGCTGCTGTTTGCTGACGATATAGTTTTGATGAGCGATAGTGAATGGGAGTTGCAGGGTCTGGTAAATATGTTTGGAACAGTGTGTGAAAAACAGAATCTGAAGGTAAATGTGGGGAAGAGTAAGGTTATGGTCTTTGAAAGGGGTCCAGTCACAGAGAGTGAGGTGAGGTTGAATGGTAAGGCTATGGAGAATATAAGCTCATTTAAGTATTTGATGAGTAAAGATGGGAATATGGATGAAGAAGTAAGGGAGAGGGTGCAACAAAGGAAGAGGGTTGTAGGAATGCTGAAAGCAGTAACAAGAAATAGGGTGGTCAGCATAGAAGTAAAGAAGTCCATGCATGATCGTGTGGTAATCATGACATTGACGTACGGGATTGAATCATGGACGTTGTTGGAGAGACTCAAACCAAGAGTGAGAGGGGTGGAAATGAGTTACTTGAGAAGTGTGTGCGGAGTTACATGTAGGGATAGACAGACGAATGAGGAAGTAAGAGAGCGGTGTGGTGTGAATGTAGATGTGCTGGAAAGTGTGAAAAGGAACACCTTGAGATGGTTCGGCCATGTGGAACGTATGGGAAGCGAGAGAATGACTAATAGAGTGTACGAGAGTGAAGTGGAAGGACAAAGAGGGAGAGGTAAACTGAGAGAGAGGTGGAAGGATAGAGTTAAGAAGTATATGCGTGAAAGCGGTGCAGGATGGGAGGAGGGGCGTCAACTGACTGGGGACAGGTGCATGGGGGCGATTCGTTCATGGCCACCCCTTTGGGGATCATGGCGTCTGGCAATAGATAGATAGTTTGTTTGTCTGTCTGTTACTTTGTCTGTAAACAATATATCACAAATTTAATAACCGATTTTCACGAAATTTGGTGGGTAGATAGGATATGCACTAAGGTATAAGTGATTCAATTTAAGAAGCAATTCATAAGGTATGAACCGATTTTAACGAAATTTGGTGGGTAGATAGGATATGCGCCAAGTAAAAAGTTATTCAATTTAGGAGGCGATCTGTATCATAATTTACACTGGTGTCATTGTTGTGCATTTAACTTTATTTTGTAACAAAGCCAGCTAAGGAGGAGGTATGCGCTTTACTTTATATCTGTAATTGTAGAAACACAAACAAAATCCTGATAAATTATTGTTTGGCTCTTGTTCCTCGACTTGATTCACATGACAAACCATTTCATCAGGAGTTATCTTCATTCCATATTTTCCTTGAAATTTGTTTTGACCACTAACCGGTTATACCATTTATCAAATTTAATCGATAGGGTTGACCACTTGCCAATGTTATAATTGTCTTGATAGGAGATTGTCTAACCAACATTGAAATTCCTAAATGGATCCCCTAAGTATTTTAGGATGCATTTCTTCCATTATTTTTAGCTAACTATAGACGATATTATTCATATTTGTAAGAACCTCTAGGAATTAAGAGGTGAAAACCAATTCCATTATGCCTATACTTCCCAAACATCCTTCTTATATTGAATAAAATCGTATAATAATAGCCAGAATAAACATTAATAACGCTTCATAATCCTCAAATGATAAACCTACGAAACCTACGATAAAATCTCTGATATATTTATCTTTCCCTCGCAGTAGAAATTGTCCCAATATGATACTAATGACCACCTCGGCTGCTTTTAAAAATATAAACTACTTACCCTTGAGGATAGGACGCATTTTAGCTGTTTATTCTGGCTATCATTAGACGGTTTTAATACAGCTTAGGAAGGATCTGTGGGAATTAAAAGGGTAAAGGCTATCTCAATCAACCCTCTGACTTCCGCATCCCCTTCCTAATCTGAATAAAATCGTTTAATAATAGCCAGAAAACAGAAAAGAAGTGAGTCATCGATCTTCAAAGGGTAAACTTTTACGTGTAAACGTTTACACATTGGAGTCCAAAACGTTTACACGTCAGTTAAGGGGGGTCAACGTTTTTTTTTTTTTTTTAGCTTTCTCTCTTTTTGTTTTCTCTCTCTTTCCCTGGCTTGTATCCATTCGGCCCCATTCAGCCAACTGTTTTAAGACGTTTATCCCTATCCATGTGTCGATTTCTTCCTGGCGAGCGATAGCGAGCCAGCATTGTATGGAGAAATCCGGCTTCGCCGGATACGTATTTCTATTGAAAAATGTACAAATTTAGCTTGTTATCAAAACAAAAAAATATATATGCTGGCTCGCTTCCGCTCGCCAGGAAAATATTGACACCTGGATGGGGGTATACGTCTTAAAACAGTAGGCTGAATGGGGACGAATGGATACAAGCCAAAAAAGAGAGCGAGGGAAAGAGAAAAAAGCGAGGTGGGCTCCCTTAACAGTTAGCCCTCCGTCTGTGTCTATTTAGCTTCTACTATTCCCTTGCTGTATAGTTGTTTCGCATCATGCCCTCTTCGCTCAATGTACTAATCAACTACTGGTAATGGTAATGGGGAGGCGTGGTGGAGTGGTCTTGCCACTGGCCTGGTAATCCAAAGGTCCCGGGTTCAAATCCCGATGTATCAATGGGAAGATATTATTGGGATGGAATTTGTGCTGTACCTAGTATCAGTGCATTACCACAAGCCCACCGAAACGTCAATAAAATACCCTCATTGTTCCCTGATTAAATAGCACTGTATGAATATTCTTATATGCTATAGGGGTGCAATGCCTGGTGAGTTATCTGCTCAACAGGTGGCGTTGTGTGTGTGTAAGTGTGAGAGTCCGAGTGTAGGGGGTGAGACAGTGAAGCACGGGAACGAGGTGGCTTCAGAGATGGGGTCGTTTCGAGCCATGAGTGAGCACCGTGCCTCATGTGAAGGCAAGATGGCAGGTGCTCGTTGTACTCTAAGTGCTTCACATGTCTCACTCCCTAGACTGGAACAAGACCTCACGGGCTTCACTGTTCATTGTAAAGCGGTGAATGTTAAGGCTCTCAGCCTATGCCCGAGAGGAAGTAAGTTGGAATATAGAAAAAAAAAAAAAAAATCTAACCCTGACCAAATCCAAGGGAAGCAGAGTGGTTTAAAAATGAAATGACTATCAAAATACGAACAATCGAAAAACACTGGAGGAAAAAAATATATACATATAATTATATGATATATATATATATATATATATATATATATATATATATATATATATATATATATATATACTATTGGAAAGAAAATGGATCTAATGCAATACATTTTATCACTTAATAAGCTGAAATATACCTAATGAAAAAGCTCCCAAATACTCGAATTTTCGGCATCAACAAGGTGCCATCTTCAGGTTATACAGACTGATCCTAAAAACTGAGTATTTGGGAGCTTTTTCATTAGGTATATTTCAGCTTATTAAGTGATAATATATATATATATATATATACACAGTATATGTTATTTTTTTAATCTAAATTCCACATTATCAAAAAACAAAATATCACCCCGTTGTTTGATAATTAGGGTAACAAAATGGCGGCCAAGAAACAGATGGCCGCTCACTCTCTCTTACTACACCATCGCCGATTCAGATTGATAATTCAGATGTTCTAAGCAATATCACCGTTACAGAGAGAGAAGTATTGACTTGTTTAGATAAACTCAAGGTAAATAAAACGCCTGGACCTGATACAATCTCGCCTAGAGTTCTAAAGGAAGCTAAGGATGAGCTCTCCAAACCACTGACATTACTATTCAATAAATCCTTGCAGTCTGGAACTATGCCCGATCAGTGGAAGCTAGCCAACGTAACACCGATATTCAAAAAAGGCAGCAAATCCCTACCCAGTAACTATCGTCCAATTAGCTTAACCTCTACTCAGTTGTATGTAAAATGCTAGAAACGGTCATAAGAGACAGACTCGTAAATCACTTAGAGGAAAATAACATACTTAAAGATACTCAACACGGCTTTCGTAAAAAACGTTCCTGTTTAACAAACCTCTTAGACTTCTTCCACGATATCCTCAACCTCTACGATGAGAGTAAAACTGTAGATATTATATACCTTGATTTTCAAAAGGCCTTTGACAAAGTTCCCCACAAACGTTTACTGCTAAAACTAAAAGCGCATGGAGTACAAGACGGTGTGTTGAAATGGATAGAAAATTGGCTCAGCGACAGAAAGCAAAGAGTAGTCATAAACGGTAAGGCATCTAAATGGACCAATGTAAGTAGTGGGGTACCCCAGGGATCGGTACTAGGACCAATTCTCTTTCTAATTTACATCAACGACATGGATGAGGGTCTCACCTGTACAATCTCAAAATTTGCTGACGATACAAAAATTGCAAATAGCGTACTCTCAAAAGAACAAGTTGACGATATGCAACACAATCTAGATAAATTGTCATGTTGGGCCCAAATTTAGCAAATGAGTTTCAATGCGGATAAATGTAAAGTACTACATATCGGATACCTAAATGAGAAAGCAAACTATTCGATGAATGGCACTCAGCTTAAGAATGTAAACAGAGAAACCGATCTGAGAGTAACAATATCGAGTAACCTAAAACCGAGTCAACAATGTTCAGAAGTTGTTAAGAAGGCAAACAAAATAATTGGCTTTATAGGCAGGTCATTTGAGCATAAATCCAAAGAAGTTATCCTAACCCTTTACAATTCCTTAGTCCGCCCTCTTCTGGAATACTGCGTTCAATCCTGGTGTCCTTATTACCAAAAAGATATAAACAAGCTAGAACGAGTTCAACGTCGAGTTACCAAAATGATACCTAGCCTAAAGAACAAACCATACGAAGAGCGTCTTAGAGAATTAAATCTATTTCCTTTAACCCAGCGCAGATTAAGAGGGGACTTAATTCAAGTGTTCAAAATCATCAAAGGCATCGACAATATGAACTGTAATAAGTACTTCACTATCAACCAATCTAATTACACGCGGGGAAACGGTTGCAAAATTATTGGTAAATCTTTTAACTCACACGAATCTAAGAATTTCTTCTTCAATCGAGTTGTCAACTTGTGGAATGGGCTTCCCCGAAACGTCATAGACTGCATCACCGTTGATTCATTTAAACTCCGCCTAGACAAATATCTCGCATCAAACCCGCGACTGACTGCGTTTGTAAATGAATAACTTTATTTTATCCCCCCCTCAGTTACTAACCCATCTGTCCCCTACTAACTTCCTAATCCTGCCACGGACATTAGTTCCAGAGCAGTAATTCCCTTTCCAATGTTCCCTTACCCACCCTAAACCACTGTTTGGACACTTGATCCTCAGTGTTTTGGAGGACAAGCAACCTAGAAGGGTCACTAGAACTGTTGTTGCTTGATTTCCTTTGTACTCCTTTGTACTCCTTTGTACTACCGGATCTCTAATGAAAGCAACTGGCGCGAGTAACGAAAAGACCGGTAAGGTAACTCCGCCTAGGACCCCTTGTTTACCCCCCCGTCCTCTACACTGTTTAGGTCCCTGGTTCTCTTACACTGGGACTAAACTTCTTGGTAAATATTGTAGGGCTCAGGAATGGTCTTTAGATTTTCTCAACTCTATCTCTCTTTCTAACATACACAGACACACACTCACACACTCTCTCTCTCCTGAAGAATTAGGCCTGGTAAGCACTACGGGTATGGTAACTCCCAAATTGTCACACTAGACTGAATAGATTAGAAGTGAATTCAGTGAGGAGAGTAATAGTCTGTTTAACAGACTTATGCCAAGACTCAGTAGTCTATTTTAGAGATGGTAGTTATAGTTTATATAGCAGTTTATTTATGTAAGTTATTATATCATAAGCCACTTTGATCTTATAAACTTGACCACACCACTAACCCCTTTGTACCAAACTAATGCATATAATATGATGGCTAAGAAAAATCAAGATAATTTTAATATATATACCGGTATATATATAATTAATTATAAAAGAAAGGAGTCTATATTATATCAAGAATTGCAAGTAACTAGATTAAAAAGGAAAATAATATATTTATATGAATATTAATATATAAATTATAATAATTTATCTCTATGAACAAACAAACAAACCTGGCTGGCACAACAAAACAACTGAGTGCCGAGCTATAGAGAGTCGAAAGGGGTCGAGCACAGCGTGTGGACGTACATCCTGTATATGTGTGTATATGAGTGAGTATAGGTTGATATCTTGGTGTAAGTGTAAATGCGTGTATATAATAACTATCGTTTTCCATATTTTAAATTTCTAATAGAGACGGAATAATTACATGGGTCTGGACTAATATCTCGGGGTCGCTTGGAT
Organism: Paralithodes platypus; assembly: GCA_032716605.1. Lineage (NCBI taxonomy): Eukaryota > Metazoa > Arthropoda > Malacostraca > Decapoda > Lithodidae > Paralithodes > Paralithodes platypus. Next base: position 31,727,482 of record CM064505.1, on the reverse strand, counting down.
TATATATTTTCTCTATGGAAATATTTTCATTTTTTCGCTAGTATACAGATACTAAATTGCACAAGTTATTTATTAACCTTAACTGTAGAGTATATAAAAGAACTATAACGACATAAAAATTATGAAGAAACAAAAACTTTGCTATATCTATTTGATTAGTAAATCTAATTTTGACCCGGGTATTTGTCTTGTAGTGTGTACAATTTTGAAATTATTTACTTTGTTTTCATATTATTACTGTAAAAGCTTTCGAGTTTAAGCTTGACGTGCCTTTAAGAGAGATACCTCTCACAAGGCTCAGCCAATGTAATGTTAATTTTGAATTATGATTATCATGTGTATGTTCTACTGGCTAAATAAAAAGTTTCAATTCAATTCAATTCAATTCTCTTTCATATACACACGTTGTCTCTACTTCTACTTCGTTCTTCTTTCCTTACCCCTTTAATTCCCTCCCTTTCTCCCCTCATCTCTCTCCTTTTCTCCCTTCCCCCCTCCACCCCCTCCCTCTCTCTCTCTCTTTCTCTGTTGTGTAAGTGAAAATCAAGATTTCTAGAGGACTCTTGAGGTAGAAGGAGCGTCTTATAGGGGACTTGACGTGGTGTGTGTGTGTGTGTGTGTGTGTGTGTGTGTGAGAGAGAGAGAGTGAGAGTGAAAGAGAAAGAGAGTAATAATAATCAGATGGTAAGGTGAGTATCAATTAATTAAGCTTAATCAGTGGTTACCGGTAAGCCCTTTCACCCAAATGACGCCAATGTTGCATTAATTCTATCACCCTAAAGACGATTTTATTCTATGGGCGAGCTCACACAGGCGGATCTTGTATTTGAGTCATGTGGTAAGTGTATTATTATGTGGCAAAAATCACTCATTGTTTCTGTTTGTGTCTCACCTACACAGAGAGTAATCCAGCTAGCTCTCACAAACACCTATCCATTTCACTACATTACTACAAGCACACCACTCTTCTTTCCAATATTGTAAACCAAGAAAAAAAACTTTGATGACTTCATTTAAAAACTTACATTTGATCAATGACGGTATCCAAGATCAACAGGTAGGAGTAAGGCTATCAAATGACTGATGGACCCAGGCAAGATTTTTTAAGGGGGGTGACCTGCTTTTGTTATCTCCTATTCTCTCTATCTCTGGCTTGCATCCATTCGGCCCCATTCAGCCTACTTTTTAAAATGTTTATCCCCATCCAGGTGTCGATTTCTTCCTGGCAAGCGATAGCGAGCCAACATTGAATGAAGAAATCCGGATTCGCCGGAGAAATGTTTCTATCGAAAAATGTACAAATTTAGCCTGCTGTCAAAAACATTTTAGAAAATATGCTGGCTCGCTTCCGCTCGCCAATTGACACCTGGGTGGGGGAAAATTTCTTAAAACAGTAGGTTAAATGGGGCCGAATGGATACAACCCAGAGAGAGAGAGAAAAAAAACGAAGTGTCTGCTAATGCCCATATCCAACCATCAATCAAAAGAAGCGGACACAAACTTGCGGCCAGGGGTATCAAGGTATGGGCTACATGGGAGCTCTGCCATTCGGAAAGGGGTTGTCATAGTTATTAGAGGGACAATTGAGATTGCTATTAACCTTTTGGCATTTGATTCCAAGTGATCCTTCCTCAGCAACGAAAAATCATCTGTCAATAGACTTCATAAAGTAAAGGAATCGTCATCTGATAGAAGGAGTTAATACTTGATGAGCCAGATCCCGTAATCTCAAGAATCAGTACAATCCAAGGGGGTCAAACTCTCTACATAATCCTGAGATGGCAACTCAACCATCAATTTTCAACATCATTCTGATATGGCAACTCAACGATCAAGGTTATCATATCAAAGTAATATATCAATAACAATACTATAATTGTCTTGTAGATAATAATTGTAAGTAAAACCCCTCTCTGATGGGACTGATTTTCCCCCCGACCCACAGACACAGCTGACAGTACTGGGGGAGACAAACAGCTCGTCGTGCAAGCAACATCATTTGGTTTGCATAAATATTCCATTACAAGCTATATTACTTTGAAGACAGGAATGGTTAGAATTAATAGACTGAATTAATAGAAAGTATGCAATTGTATTATGCGATGCTTGAAGACATGTTAGATATGTTTTATCTTTACATAATTATACAGTGCAGCAATAATAGTGTGTGTGTATGTGTGTGTGAGGCAACGCGTTCATGGTCCCTGACCCTAAGAATAGGAGCTTTAAATGTGCAAGGATGTAGTACAAATGAGAAACGAGAGGGCATTGGAAGGTTATTTGAAAGAAGGAAGTATGATGTGCTTGCACTGAATGAAACAAAAATAAAAGGAAAGGGAGAAGTGGAATTTTGGAAACGTGACAGGTAGAAAGTCAGGAGTAGATGAGGGAGTCTGGGGGAAAGAGAGAGTGGCTATTATTGTGAAGGAGGAGTTAAGAGAGTTTATACAAGAGTGGAAAGAGGTGTCATCAAGGCTAATGTGGGTGCGAATGCGGTTTAAGGGTGAAAGGTGGGTTATTGTAAGTGCTTATGGACCAGGAAGTGAAGGGAAGTTAGACGAGGTGGAGGGTTTTTGGGAGGATTTGAGAGATTGTTTACAAGGGTTTGATGAAAATGAAAATGTTCTAGTTTTAGGGGACCTAAATGCTAGGGTAGAAAATGAGCCTGTTGAAGGAGTCATCGGTAGTTTTGGTGTGGATGGTGTAAACGAGAGTGGAAAAAGACTGAAAAATGTATGTGGAGAGTGCAGATTGAGTGTAGGTAATACGTTCTTCAAAAAAAGGTGTATACACAAGTACACATGGCATAGACTTGTGAGGGGAGAGATTGTAGAGAGGGCATTGATGGATTATGTGCTGGTGACAAGGGAAAGATTGTGTAGACTGCTGGATGTGAATGTGCTGAGAGGTGAGGCGGAGGGTATGTCGGATCATTACCTGGTGGAGGGAAAGCTAAGAGTTAGGAGTTACAGGAGAATGAGAGACAAGCGTGAAGTAAGAGAGGTAATAAAAGTTAGTGAGTTAGAGAAGAGTACAAAAGAGAGGGAGTACAAGGAAAGACTAAATGAAAAGTGGATGGAAGTGAGAGAGATGGAAGAGAGAGAAGTAGAGGTTGAATGGCAACAGTTTAAGGAAGAAGTGAAAGCAAGTGCAGAGGTAGTATGCGGCAAAAGGAAAGTAGGAGGCAGAGGTATCAGGAAGGGAAGTGAGTGGTGGAATGATACGGTGAGAAAGGCAGTTGAGGAGAAGAGACAGTGTTTTGAGAGGGTTGTTGTTGTTGTTCCCCAAGCTGCCTGGCCGAACAGCCCCAAGGCCCCGAGCAATTCCAAGGCCACAACCGAGTGCCCCCACAGAACCCTCCCCGCTGAGAGGGTTTTACAGGATGGTAGTGTTGAGGTATGGGAGATGTACAAGGAGACAAAGGAGAGGCAAAACTGAAAATTAGAGAAGCAAAAAAAGATGCAAACGAAAGGTGGGGTCAAAAGTTGAGTGAATTTTGAAGAACGAAAGAAGATGTTCTGGAAGGAGGTAAATAGTGTTACGACTGAGGTTTAAATATATCAGGGCTCTTATTCATTGGACTAGTAATGGCATAAATGCTACAACGGAAAGTGCTAGATCCAACCTCTGATGTATATTCCCAGTGAACAAAGAACACAAATACTCTCCAGAGTTCTATATGCAATAATAGGTTATTAAACTCTCAATAAATGTGCGTCTACTCTAGGCTTAATGTTATGTTAGCCTATTACTACCTATAACCGAAGGTGCTTGGTTATGGTATGCAAAGTAAGGTGGTAAGAGAAGTTACAGCTTACGTTACTTTAATCAATAAATGTCAGGCACTCCTGCATGAAAGAAAGTGCACTAAAGTCCTTCAACACCAACAAGGAATCTTCTTTAAATGTTAGATGCTATCAAGATGCTCGAATCAGAAATGGAACCCAAAAAGGCAGGCAGCGGAACAATGCTCGAGCAGGCTATGCTCACAAAAAGGCAGGATATAATGCAGTCGGAGCCAAGAATATCCTAAACGCTACAACAATAATAATCGCCACGACAATGCAGTATTCCTATCAACAAAAAGAGCCTAAGTCGTTTGTGTCTCAATACATCAAACTAGGCTGCGAAATGCTTGTGTAATCATAAACGGGTATGCATAATAGGAATAATTGGTTTAATATACTTAATGTCTACTATGACTGATAAAGTCTAGCTAGAGTCAATGATACGAGATACTGGTGCGCATGGCATGCCGCCTAGCCTAGTGCAAATCTCAAGTCTGTGCGTCAAATATTACGTTATAATGAAGGGTAGCTCTCTTGAGAAACCTTAATACCGAAGTATTAAGCGTTCTCCTGGCGTACCTCAAAGACAAACAACGAGCTTAGAACAGTGCAGAATGGTATAGGCAAAAAGCCCTCATTCGTGCATGCTCTACTCTCAATGGCACACAGACTAGAATTTACCCAATCAACTCCAGTTCTCAGGTATGTCGTGCAGCTTTTAACTAAAGCCAGCACCCATCGGAAACAATACCTTACAGTATCAGACTCCTAGTCTAGCATTATCTAATCCAGCAGAACACTAATAATTATAGGAAGCGGTACTGAACAATATGAATGCCAACCAATGCTTCGTGATCAACTTATCTTAACAACTAACATACATGGGTTATATAAGACCTTAACGCACAATACAACTGGCCAGCATTAAGCTGATTATGCAGAGTTAACCAGAGGGGGTATAATATTAATAAAAGGTGGTGAAAGATATGGAAAATGAGAGAGATAGGCAGAGGAAAAGGTTCTCAGGTGCAGAGAGGGGGGACAGATATCAAAGGGATAAGAGGGATGCGTTCTAGAAACCAGATCCGAGGGAGAGAGTGGCAAGAGAGCTGTATATATACTAGCACTAGCTTGCACCGCGTAAGAAAAGCGGTAACAAGTCCTCCAGCCAATACCAAAGAAGCCAGCCAAACATGACGTCACCAAGCATGGTAAAAACTCCTCCAACCAATCCCCAAGAGACCAGCCAGCTATGACGTCATCGAGCATGGCAAAAAACACTGCGCGCCTCCTCACACTCTGTTCTACTCTCTCTCTCTCTCTCTCAAATCCTATCATTACTACTTAATGATAAAACATATACTTTGCAATTAAATATATAAAGCCTTGACATGGGCGAAAACAAAGAGCCTTTCTGGACTGCCCATGACACGAGCTTTCATATGAAATAAAGCACACAATAATACATCAACTGTAGCCACATCCACTGCCCTGGCGATCCTAACGAGTCACTGTAGGACAAGCCATGCGGTTCTAACGGAGTGGTTAACGTCACACCCCCCCCAAGATTTTTCTCAGAGGCCCAAAGCTCAAAAAAATCTGATGGTTAGAACCCATGCTACATCTCTACTTCCCATCACCCAGCGGCAGTAAAATATCTGGCACAGTTCTCAACAAAACATTTAAAAAAATTATAACCCTCCCCAACACAATAGGTTAAATCATATGTAGTTATGCTCCTCAAGAGCGAGCTTCTCTAGCCCAGAATTCTGAGAGGAGTGCAACTCAGAATTACTGCTATAACATACTGAAAAAATTCAACTATCAAAGAAAGAGTTTTTATTTGATTTTTATGTTTTTAATTTGTTTATTTCGGCTGCACTATAGGGGCAAGCCTAGTTTTTTCTTCTATACCAAACGCTCAACTCCTGCTGTACGACCCAATACGCTGGGCTACAACCGCGAGCCAACAAGCACCAAGCGCAAAATACTATTCAAACTAAAGCAGGAGGCTACCCGTGTGTCAATCTACCCAGGATCATATACCCTTGAAAGACAATCTGCAACCACGTTGTCACAACCGGCAATATGGTGTATGTCCAGGCTATACTTCCGTAACACCAGCGACCACCCGGTCAGCCTCATATTCCGATTGTGAAACTGGTCCAAGAACTTGAGAGGGTGATGATCTGTGTAAACTACAACGACCGGACCATAGGCTGGAACATAGACCTCGAAATGCCTCAGTGCAAGCACAACTGCCAGCAGCTCCCTCTCGACAACAGAGCAGCTTCCCTGGGCTGAATTGAACTTCTCCGAGCAGAAACTAACAGGATGTTCCAGCCCATCATCGTCCTTTTTCATAAGGACGGCACCAGCCCCCACACCACTAGTATCCGTTGCTAGTTGGAAAGGTAGGCTAAAGTCAGGGGCCCTGAGGACCGGGTGAGTGCACAACAGGTGTTTTACTACTCTAAACGCCTTCTCACACTCAGGTGCCCATTTGACTTTCTTATCCTTCCAGTTATCCTCCACCTGAGCTTGACTGTCCCGTTCTCCTTCTCCACCTTGACTGCTAAACGTCATCACAGGCACAGTGAGAGGCTCAGGGGGGTGCCTCACATACTCCTTCATGAGATTAACGTGACATAACTGATTGCGCTTACGTCTGTCTGGAGCGGCCACCAAGCAATCCAGGTCCGATAGCCTCTCAACCACCCTATAAGGACCAGTGTACTTCGTGGATAAGGGATGACCTACAAGGGGCAGTAGAATCAACACCTCCTGACCCACGTGAAACTCCCTGAGTTTAACCTTGAGGTCGTACCTGTCCTTCATGAGGGCCTGAGAGCTAGTCAAATTACGGCCAGCCAACTCCAGACTGCGCAACATCCGTTCCCGACTGTCGAGGACATACTTGAGCATAGAACAATGTTTTTCTGCGCCCACCCATATTTCCTCAACCATATGGAGAGGCCCTCTGACACGGTGTCCAAAGACGAGCTCATTAGGGCTGAATCCCAAACTTTCCCCAGGTACCTCCCGTGCAGCAAATAAAACATATGGCAGGCCAAGATCCCAACTTTTCCCACTCTCAAAGCAACAACAATGAAGCACAGATTTTAAGGCTGAGTGTCATCGCTCTAACACATCCTGGCTCTCCGGATAATACGCAGATGACACAACTATAACAACCCCTGCTGCTTCACTGCTTGAACAAAGAGGTTAGAATTGAAGTTGGATCCTTGGTCTGACTGAATCCCCTGCGGGTAACCATACCGGGAAAAATACACTAGCAAGCTTCGGACCACCGTCTTCGCTGACCCATTTCTCATAGGGTACGCGTCAGGATACCTTGTTGCTACATCTCCCGACTGTGCATTACTGTCCTCCTCCAACTCGACAGCACCGGTACCACATTCAAGAACCTCCGGGTCTTCTAATTGCAATTTACGAATGTCCGAAGGAGCAAGCTTATCTAAGTGTTTGCGAAACAACTCATGCCCCCCTCCTTCATTGAATTTAGCCTCCCGTTGCTCTCTCTCTCTGTATCGTTGCTGTCTCTTCGTCTTTTTAAGCCCATCCTCTGCCTTCTTAGTAACAGTTAATGGGTCTTCTCCAGACTCGAAAATCGGTCCTAATAATGTGTCCCCGAGAATGTCCGTTGATACTAAACTCTCAACCGCATCAACTTTCAACCCCTTCTCGGTACCTTTCCTCCGCTTGTCTAAAGACTGTTGACCAGAATGTGACTCCCTGGATGCAAGAGATCGGGTGACAACACACGCCATAGGTTGCACCCGACACTTCTCAACCCACTCCTGCTCCTCCCTACTCACGTCGGCCGGCTTCTCGGCAACGACCAAGGGTGGAGCCTCAGAAGTAGGCCCCGCAAAGTCGTTGCCGAGAAGGAGGTCGACGCCCCCAACAGGCAACTTCTCCACAATTCCTACATCCAGGTCACGAGTCACACCATCAACTTCCATCTTCATTCTTACAAGCGGGTATGACCTTGTTGCATTAACTCCCTGAACCACAACCACCCGCACCGTATTTACAGGTTTACCAGTAAAATTTCTCAACAGTGTTTGCGATGCCCCAGTGTTACGCAAAATTCTCACCTCATGTCTTCTACCCCCCCACTCCACACAACCGAGTCCCCTGTGGTCACTAAAGGCATCACGGACAGGGAATAAGCCTTCCGGATCCTTCTGCACTGGCAGTGTATTTACCTCGGAAGAATTGCCTCTAACAAACTCCGATGTCCTCTTGAACACTCCAATGCCGTGAGCAAAAGACACGGCTGCCGGAGGAGGTCGACTAGGGCACTCATTTGCTTTGTGACCCTCCTTGTGGCACTTAAAACACATAAATTTCGGTTTCGGCTTATACTGTGATGTAAAAGGCCCCTGACTTTTCTTATACGGCGTGGTGTTAGGCTTGGATTCAGTTTTAGTTTCATTGCTCTTTTGTTTAAATGTGTCGTTGCTATGGGGAGGGGGAGGATAACGGTCCTTAGCACTTGCATCGTACTTCTGTGAGGACCCGCAACCCCGAATCAACGATAGCCGTAGATCAGCCATTTCTGCTGCTTCTACTAGAGTTCTTGGGTTTTTCTCCTTTAAGTTCAAAGTTAGATCACCGCCCGTGCTCTTAAAGAACTGCTCCAACATCATTAACTGCTTAATTCCATCAAATGTTGTTACCTTCTCAGATCGGAGCCAGTTCCCCATAGCATCGGACAAGTCCCGGGCGTGTTCCAAAAAGGTGCTATCTCTTCCCTTAGTTACACCCCGGAACTTCAAACGGTACGTTTCTGGTTGCAGTTCGTAAGCCCTCAGGACAGCCTCCTTGAGATCCTCATACACAATACATGACTCCAAAGGTAATGCATCGTAGGCTTTAAGACCCTTGCCTATTAATCTAGAGGATACAAGTGCTGCCCATTTATTCTCTGGCCACTGGTGTTCCTGGCACTTCTTCTCAAAGCGTGCAAAAAATTCTGTTACACCACTCTCATCAAACACTGGAACCAATTTCAATAAGTGAGAGAGATATTGATCATGACCACGGTTACCAGGCCCAAGTCGCTGTCCCGTTGCCTCTACCCGCGACTTCTCTACGTCCCTGTTGGCACAGTACCTAGTCGACTCTAAATCAGCTTGGATTTTTGCTAGCTCTATGAGCTGGTGACTTTTTCTCTCTTCTATCTTGGCTAATTCTAATTGCTGCTGAAGCTCACATGCCCTGATAGCCTTTCTCTCTTCGATCTTAGCTAATTCGAGCTGAAGCAATAATTCTGGAGTTAACCCTTGAGGAGGTGAAGGTGCTACAATGTTTGAAATTACCGGTGGTCCCCCCAGGGGCAACCCACCCTGCCAGTCACCACCCAACTGTGGAAGTGTACTCGGGGTCGGCAAACCACTGGGATGGCTGGGAGTCGAGTGTAGGGGAAGCATGGCCGAAGGGCTCTGAGCACTCAACCAATCTCGCTCACCAGTCACCCTGCCCAGTACACACGTTATCAAGTTATCCCTGGTCATGCTGCTAGTACCCGCATGACCGATAGCTGTGGCCAGGCATTGAAGACCATACCGATCCATACCCTCCAACCGCTCGGCAGTAACAGGCCATTGCAAAAATATCCTAGCATCCTCCTCACAGTTCACCTGATTAACCATTTCATCATACTGCTGTTCCTCAGTTTCGACATTACGTACTGTGTCTCCATTCTCCTCTGATCCGGTATAAGACATGATGCTCACAAAAATTTCCCACCTCAATATTCAGAAAAGAAGCACCCCAAACTCTTATACCTCAATATACACACAAAAATTCTCGGAAATACTCAAGGGCTATACTATGTTGCAAAAAAAAATATTCTTGCTGATCCCCGCAAAATATACCCCAAAACAACAAATGTTCCCTGCTAATAAATGTAGGTTCACCAAATCCTAGGTAAGGTCGCCATTTGTTACGACTGAGGTTTAAATATATCAGGGCTCTTATTCATTGGACTAGTAATGGCAGTGAACAAAGAACACAAATACTCTCCAGAGTTCTATATGCAATAATAGGTTATTAAACTCTCAATAAATGTGCGTCTACTCTAGGCTTAATGTTATGTGAAAACAGCCTATTACTACCTATAACCGAAGGTGCTTGGTTATGGTATGCAAAGTAAGGTGGTAAGAGAAGTTACAGCTTACGTTACTTTAATCAATAAATGTCAGGCACTCCTGCATGAAAGAAAGTGCACTAAAGTCCTTCAACACCAACAAGGAATCTTCTTTAAATGTTAGATGCTATCAAGATGCTCGAATCGGAAATGGAACCCAAAAAGGCAGGCAGCGGAACAATGCTCGAGCAGGCTATGCTCACAAAAAGGCAGGATATATAATGCAGTCGGAGCCAAGAATATCCTAAACGCTACAACAATAATAATCGCCACGACAATGCAGTATTCCTATCAACAAAAAGAGCCTAAGTCGTTTGTGTCTCAATACATCAAACTAGGCTGCGAAATGCTTGTGTAATCATAAACGGGTATGCATAATAGGAATAATTGGTTTAATATACTTAATGTCTACTATGACTGATAAAGTCTAGCTAGAGTCAATGATACGAGATACTGGTGCGCATGGCATGCCGCCTAGCCTAGTGCAAATCTCAAGTCTGTGCGTCAAATATTACGTTATAATGAAGGGTAGCTCTCTTGAAAAACCTTAATACCGAAGTATTAAGTGTTCTCCTGGCGTACCTCAAAGACAAACAACGAGCTTAGAACAGTGCAGAATGGTATAGGCAAAAAGCCCTCATTCGTGCATGCTCTACTCTCAATGGCACACAGACTAGAATTTACCCAATCAACTCCAGTTCTCAGGTATGTCGTGCAGCTTTTAACTAAAGCCAGCACCTATCGGAAACAATACCTTATAGAATCAGACTCCTAGTCTAGCATTATCTAATCCAGCAGAACACTAATAATTATAGGAAGCGGTACTGAACAATATGAATGCCAACCAATGCTTCGTGATCAACTTATCTTAACAACTAACATACATGGGTTATATAAGACCTTAACGCACAATACAACTGGCCAGCATGAAGCTGATTATGCAGAGTTAACCAGAGGGGGTACAATATTAATAAAAGGTGGTGAAAGATATGGAAAATGAGAGAGATAGGCAGAGGAAAAGGTTCTCAGGTGCAGAGAGGGGGACAGATATCAAAGGGATAAGAGGGATGCGTTCTAGAAACCAGATCTGAGGGAGAGTGGCAAGAGAGCTGTATATATACTAGCACTAGCTCGCACCGCGTAAGCAAAGCGGTAACAAGTCCTCCAGCCAATACCAAAGAAGCCAGCCAAACATGACGTCACCAAGCATGGTAAAAAACTCCTCCAACCAATCCCCAAGAGACCAGCCAGCTATGACGTCATCGAGCATGGCAAAAAACACTGCGCGCCTCCTCACACTCTGTTCTACTCTCTCTCTCTCTCTCTCAAATCCTATCATTACTACTTAATGATAAAACATATACTTTGCAATTAAATATATAAAGCCTTGACATGGGCGAAAACAAAGAGCCTTTCTGGACTGCCCATGACACGAGCTTTCATATGAAATAAAGCACACAATAATACATCAACTGTAGCCACATCCACTGCCCTGGCAATCCTAGCGAGTCACTGTAGGACAAGCCATGCGGTTCTAACGGAGTGGTTAACGTCACAATAGAGTAAAGAAAGGAGGACAAAAGAGGGAAGAGTCAGTGAAAGATGCAAATGGAGAATTACTAGTGGAAGGAGTTGAAGTGAGGAAAAGATATGCAGAGTATTTTGAATCTTTGCTAAATGAAAGAGATGGAAGAGAAGTAGTGATTGAAGCAGTGGTTGATGGAAATAGGTTACCCAGGACACCCAGGTGGTAGGGAATGAATGAAAGGATTGAGGAAAATGAGGTGAAAGAAGCATTGAAACAAATGAGAGTGGGAAAAGCAGAAGGTTTGGATGGTATTGCTATGGAGTGTATAAAGAAGGGTGGAGATGTGATAATAGATTGGTTGGCGAGACCTTTCAATGTGTGCTTTGCTGTGTCAATGGTACCAATAAACTGGAAGAGTGCATGTATTATGCCGTTCTACAAGGGGAAGGGAGATCCGCAGGAGTGTTCAAGTTATAGAGGTATTAGTTTATTATCAGTGGTTGGAAAGCTGTATGGCAGGGTGTTGATAGAGAGGATAATAAAGTGTACGGAAGTTGCAATAGGAGAAGAACAGTGCGGTTTTAGGAAGGGAAGAGGGTGCATGGATCAGATGTTTGGAGTATGACAGTTATGCGAGAAGTGTTCAGAGAAGCATAAGGAGATATTTTGGGCTTTTATGGATTTGGAAAAAGCGTATGATCATGTGGATCGTGAAGCAATGTGGAAGGTGCTAAGGATTTATGAAATTGGAGGAAATTTGTTAGAAGCAGTTAAGAGTTTTTATGAAGGGAGTAGAGCATTCATTTTGTTAGTAGGAAATGGTGAGTTTAGTGAATGGTTTAAGGTAAGGGTAGGTTTGCGACAGGGTTGTGTAATGTCACCATGGCTGCTTAATATGTTTATGGATGGTGTAGTGAGGGGTGAAAATGAGAACTATGGGAAGAGGATTGGGTTTAGTAGGAAAGAATGATAGATATTGGGAGTTGAATCAGTTGCTGTTCGCTGATGACACAGCGTTGGTGGTGGATTCTGAGGATAAACTGCAGCGGGTAGTCAAAGAGTTTAGTGTGGTTTGTGGGAGGAGGAAACTGAAGGTGAACGTCAATAAAAGTAAAGTAATGGTGTGTAATAGAGGTGATTGTAGAGTGAATCTAGATGTGAAGCTGGATGGGGAAATATTGGAACAAGTAGTGTTTTAAATATCTAGGAGGAACGATAAGCAGGAGTGGAGGTAGATGGAGGTAAAACAGAGAGTGTGTGAAGGAAGGAAGGTTTTCGGAGCAATGGGAAGTATGTGGAAGACGAGAAATCTCGGAATGAAAGTAAAAAGTGCAATGTATCAAGGAATTGTTGTGCCGACAGTGATGTATGGGGATGAGACATGGTCTCTGAAGGAAAAGGAGAGACGAAAGCTGGATGTGTTGGAGATGAGCTGCTTGAGGAGTATGTGTGGAGTTACTCGTAGAGACAGATTGAGGAATGAAGAGATACGTAGGAGAGTGGGGCAGCAGGAACATTTGTCAGCCAGAGTGGACAGAAGGGTGCTGAGCTGGTATGGTCATGTTAAACGAATGGAATATGAAAGGCTTACAAAGAGAATATGTGAGTCAGATACAAGGGGAGATAAAAGGGCAGGAAGACCCCCATTGAGATGGAGAGACTGTGTAAGACAAGCTTTGGATGATAGAGGAATGACTATAGATCAGGCAAGGGAAGTGATAATAAACAGGCATGAATGGAGAATGCTTGTGAATAGATGAGTGAATACGTGGTCATTAGGGGAATGGGGTCGGGCGCAAGTTGGACTAGATAATAGTCCATCAGGCGCCTGGCCCGGGGAGACAATATATATGAAGGGTGCGCCTGGAAGTGTGGTGGGCGGGGTTGTGGCTTCGGCTCCGCTGCGTGTCTGCCTGCCAAGTGCGGAACCTCTCCGTGTGGTCGGGGGCCGGGGGAGTGCTGGAGGAAACTTGGTGACCCTGGTCTCTGCTCTCTGGGTCTTCTCCTGGGTGACCTGGATGTGTGTGAATTTGTATTTTGTTTTTGTGTGTTCATTGTTTTCTGTTGTTGTTTCCCTGTTCTTGCTCTGTCTTGAGTCGCCCCCCCCCCCCCCCCCGAAAAAAAAGAAGAAAAAGAAACAGAAAAACGAAAAAGGAAAAGTGGGGATTGTGTCTGAGTATATAGATAGATATATAGATATATAGATAGATAGAAGTGTGTGTGTGTGTGTGTGTGTGTGTGTGTGTGTGTGTGTGTGTGTGTGTGTGTGTGTAATACTGTGTGCGCTTTATGAATAACATTTGTAAAGAGTGAGTACCAGTGTTGTATGAGGGTAATTAGGTACCGAGGGTGTCTACAAAATATTTACCCATGTTTGCCCGCGTGTGTATACATGTGTATGTGCCTGTACTGTGTGTGTACCAATGTTTGTAAAGAGTGCGTATCTGGGACATGTGTGTACGTTAAGGAAGGGGAAGAAAGAGAGGGGAAAGGGGCAGGTCTGTTTCAAAGTTAGTGAAATGTATACAATGACCTTCATAAAATTATACAGTATATATATATTTTATTTTTATTTTTTTTAAACTCATCTATTTAGTTATTTATTCATTTCCTGGCACTGTAGCCACGTTCAAATGTTGTGTCCTACCTTCACAACAAAACTTAATTTCCCTTTTTGTATATTATTATGTTCCTTCCAACAACCAACTATACTCCTAAAATCGATTAATGAAATTTACAAACACATGTGGCAGTCCGTGGATTCGAACCCAGGATGCTCACACCGAAAATCAAGACCTTATGCATCGCACCACGAAGACAGTTAAAGGTTGGTGGACACTGCCTACGATTTATTATGCAACTTCGAATCCTGCATATCAATCTAAGCATGTACACACATCCCAACTGCAACTCACGTAGGCTATGCATATGTGAATGGAAAGAGCAATTAATGGGGCCTTAACCACTAGATAAAGATATAAGATATAAGATATAGAGATATAGATATAAGAAAACAAACAATACCCTTTAACTACAATATAGATATTATGAATACATCCCCTTACACCTCCATAGACCCACAACTACACCTCCACACCCCCATGACTACGCCTCTAGATCACCAAATTCCAATATCCAATTTGATCTTGCCCAAGTCTTGTTTACATGCACCCCAACACCCACAAATGAGTCCTCCTATTCAACCAAAATCCCCACACCCAAACCATTTAACCCTATACCCCACACTCAAACCATCTAACCTTATACCCCACACTCAAACCATCTAACCCTATACCCCACAGTCAAACCACATAACCCTATACCCCACACTCAAACCATCTAACCCTATACCCCATACCCAAACCATTTAACCCTATACCCCACACTCAAACCATCTAACCCTATACCCCACACTCAAACCATCTAACCCTATACCCCACACTCAAACCATCTAACCCTATACCCCACACTCAAACCATCTAACCCTATACCCCACACTCAAACCATCTAACCCTATACCCCACACTCAAATGTTACCAGCTGTTGTTGTGTTCTCTCTATGTACAGCTACTAACAATTGTTCGTGAACTCTTGTGGTTTTCTTTATGCAAATATCTCCATTTAGATTGATGTTCAGATCAAATAAGCTATATATTAATACATGCACACCACGTATTTAACAATATATAGGTGATTTGATCTGAACATCAATCTAAATGTATATATTTGCAAATAGAAACATCGCAAGAGCTTACGAAGCAATGTCTGTAGCTGTACAGTCGCGCTAATAAGTGATGTTTCGGCACCAAGTATGTTTTGATTAATAATTGGTATCAACCATATCTAAGATTCATTTCTTCATATCGAGTGAAATATACAAACATGTTCTTACACTTACCCACCCTATTCAACATCTGAAAGACATTAATACAGCACAGAGCAAGCCAAACGTAATGACAGCTGGGACATGACTTATTAGCGCGACCGTACATCAAATCCATCTTTTCCTTACTCCAAACGAAATCATTAGCACATCTTGACACCTTCAGAAATGTAGATGTATTTCCAAGCTCCTCTTTCCCTTACTCCAAGCAGAATAATTAGTATATCTATGCCTTCAGAAAAAATTGGGGTACCCCACTTCCATATGTTGTTACTTTGCATAGTACAGTATGTGCCAAGACCTATCTCTTACGCCAAACTAAATCACAAGTAGGCTACACCAACACCTCTAGGGGAAAAAATACAAAATATAACCATGATGAGTCCACATCTATCCCAACACTTACCTACACCCCAACATACCCAACACTATACACCCCAAAACAACCCCCCCCCCTCACTCTCAAAACCCCTATACATACACCCACACATGCTTACTCCCCATAATACTCCTACACCTCCAAACATACACCCCACACACGTACCCGCCACATTGCTGCTAAACACCATGTGAGAGGAGCAACGTTTCGCATATAGCTTCAACATTGGCCTGCTAAAGATATATGCAAAACGTTGTCAATAAAGTGTTCCTCCTCACAATGGTGTTTATATTTATTAAGTCTATTTGTATAAGTTTATTTTTAATCAAATAACTCTGCCACAACCACACCTACACCTCCCCCTCTCACACCTCCCAACATACACCCACACACACATACTCCCCACAACCACACCTACACCTCCCCCTCTCACACCTCCCAACATTCACCCACACACACACACACCCCACAACCACACCTACACCTCCCCCTCTCACACCTCCCAACATACACCCACACACATACTCCCCACAACCACACCTGCACCTCCCCCTCTCACACCTCCCAACATACACCCACACACACACATACTCCCCACAACCACACCTACACCTCCCCCTCTCACACTACCCAACATACACCCACACACACACATACTCCCCACAACCACACCTACACCTCCTACTCTCACACCTCCCAACAGACGCCCAAACACACATACTCCCCACAACCACACCTACACCTCGCCCTCTCACACCTCCAAACAGACGCCCACACACACATACTCCCCACAACCACACCAACACCTCCCCCTCTCACACCTCCAAACATACACCCACACACACATACCTACACCTCCCTCTCTCACACCTCCAAACAGACGCCCACACACACCTACACCTCTCCCACCTCCCAACATACACCCACACACACGCATACTCCCCACAACCACACCTACACCTCCCCCTCTCACACCTCCCAACATACACCCACACACACACACTCCCCACAACCACACCTACACCTCCCCCTCTCACACCTCCAAACATACACCCACACACATTTTTTTTTTTTTTCTTTCTATATTCCAACTTACTTCCTCTCGGGCATAGGCTGAGAGCCTTAACATTCACCGCTTTACAATGAACAGTGAAGCCCGTGAGGTCTTGTTCCAGTCTAGGGAGTGAGACATGTGAAGCACGTAGAGTACAACGAGCACCTGCCATCTTGCCTTCACATGAGGCACGGTGCTCACTCATGGCCCGAAACTACCCCATCTCTGAAGCCACCTCGTTCCCGTGCTTCACTGTCTCACCCGCTACACTCGGACTCTCACACTTACACACACACACAACGCCACCTGTTGAGCAGATAACTCACCAGGCATTGCACCCCTATAGCATATTTTGAATATGGGAATATTCATACAGTGCTATTTAATCAGGGAACAATGAGGGTATTTTATTGACGTTTCGGTGGGCTTGTGGTAATGCACTGATACTAGGTACAGCACAAATTCCATCCCAATAATATCTTCCCATTGATACATCGGGATTTGAACCCGGGACCTTTGGATTACCAGGCCAGTGGCAAGACCACTCCACCACACCTCCCCACAACCACAACCACACCTACACCTCCCCCTCTCACACCTCCCAACATACACCCACACAGCCCGTAGCCTAGTAGGTAGAGCTCTCGTCTCACACACGAGGGGTCGGGGGTTCAATCCCGGCCGGGCGGAGACAAATTGGGCTTGTCTCCTTTCATGTGTTAGCCTCAGTTCACCTAGCTGTAAATAGGTACCTGGAATAAGTGGACGACGTTGTAACGTCCCATCTGGGGTTGGCAAAAATGGTACAAGGCGAGATGGGTATCATATGGTTCACCTAAGCTGATGGCTACCTAAGCCTTCGGGCGAGACGGTACCGTCTATAGTGAGAATGGTACCATACAGATCCACCCTAATCCTTCGTTTCCGATGTCGCCAATTGGCTAAATACAGACTACACACACATCCACAGCCATTCCAACAGTACATAAAACACTTAACATGCATTTCACGCAATACATTCCCAGTTAAGGAGGCGCGATAATAATGAGCTTAGCTCGCATTGCGTGGATTCCCCTTGACGAACAAGTAACTGAGTAACATATTCCCCACAACCACACCTACACCTCCCCTTCTCACACCTCCAAACATACACCCACACACACATACTCCCCACAACCACACCTACACCTCCCCCTCTCACACACACATACTCCCCACAACCACACCTACACCTCTCACACCTCCCAACATACTCCCCACAACCACACCTCCCCCTCTCACACCTCCAAACAGACACCCACACACACATACTCCCCACAACCACACCTACACCTTCCCCTCTCACACCTCCAAACATATACACCCACACACATACTCCCCACAACCACACCTACACCTCCCTCTCTCACACCTCCAAACATACACCCACACACACATACTCCCCACAACCACACCTACACCTCCCTCTCTCACACCTCCAAACATACACCCACACACACATACTCCCCACAACCACACCTACACCTCCCTCTCTCACACCTCCTTAGTCCTCACAATTCCTTAGTCCGCCCTCTTCTGGAATACTGCGTTCAATGCTGGTGCCCTTATTACCAAAAAGACATAAACAAGCTAGAACGAGTTCAACGTAGAGTTACCAAAATGATACCTAGCCTAAAGAACAAACCATACGAAGAGCGTCTTAGAGAATTAAAGCTATTTCCTTTAACCCAGCGCAGATTAAGAGGTGACTTAATTCAGGTGTTCAAAGTCATCAAAGGCATCGACAATATGAACTGTAGTAAGTACTTCACTATCGACCAATCTAATTACACGCGGGGAAACGGTTGCAAAATTATTGATAAATCTTTTAACTCACACGAATCTAAGAATTTCTTCTTCAATCGAGTTGTCAACTTGTGGAATGGGCTTCCCCGAGACGTTATAGACTGCAGCACCGTTGATTCATTTAAATTCCGCCTAGACAAATATCTCGCATCAAACCCGCGACTGACCGCGTTTGAAAATGAATAACTTTATTTTATCCTCCCCTCAGTTACTAACCCCTATGTCCCCTACTAACTTCCTAGTCCTTCCACGTTAGTGGCAGGGCAGTAGTTCCCTTTCCAATGTTCCCTTACCCACTCTAAACCACTGTTTGGACACTTGATCCTCAGTGTTTTGGAGGACAAGCAGCCTAGAAGGGTCACTAGATCTGTTGTTGCTTGATTTCCTTTGTACTCCTTTGTACCTCCAAACATACACACACACACACATACTCCCCACAACCACACCTACACCTCCCTCTCTCACACCTCCAAACATACTCCCCACAACCACACCTACACCTCCCCCTCTCACACCTCCAAACAGACACCCACACACACATAATCCCCACAACCACACCTACACCTCCCAACATACATCCCCACACACATACTCCCCACATCCACACCTACACCTCCCCCTCTCACACCTCCAAACATACACCCACACACACATACTCCCCACAACCACACCTACACCTCCCTCTCTCACACCTCCAAACATACACACACACATACATACTCCCCACAACCACACCTACACCTCCCCCTCTCACACCTCCAAACAGACACCCACACACACATACTCCCCACAACCACACCTACACCTCCGCCTCTCACACCTCCAAACATATACACCCACACACCTACACCTCCCCCTCTCACACCTCCAAACATATACACCCACACACATACTCCCCACAACCACACCTACACCTCCCTCTCTCACACCTCCAAGCATACACCCACACACACATACTTCCCACAACCACACCTACACCTCCCCCTCTCACACCTCCCAACATACACCCACACACACATACTCCCCAATACACCTACATTCTCACACACAAACACCCCACAGCTACACCCTACCATTACCCTAAACATACACCCCCCAAAAATATGCACTCTCCACAACTACACCTACAGCCTCCCACTCCCCCCAAACACAAGTACGCCCCACCATACCACCTTCACTGCCCCACACACTCACAGACATTTATAACATTTCGTGGACCGTCTATGTTATTCTTTATTATATTATAACTACCTGGATAGATTTTTTGAATGGAACTTGCTTTTAAATAAATAGTATATATAGTTTTGTAGTTGATGCATAGAAAATCTAATACATATATTGGTTTCCAGAGATATAGTTCCATAATTAGAGAAAGGTGAGGTAAACGATTTTTTTTGAGTGGCTTTACTCCCCACAACTACACTCTCCCATTCCTACACCTCAGAAATTCCCAGCTGTTATTCCTATACACAGCATACGCATATGTCCTAATCCTCTTACACCAAACACAATCACAAATACTACTACACATTCAAGAAACATCCCAAATATAATCATAACAGACTCTACAGTCATATACAGTATACATCAACACACTTTACCCACAATCCCAAAACTGTATCTATACCCCAACACTACACCCCCACATACCCCCCAAACCCACGTCTACACCCACCCACACCACCCCCACCCCCAAGAAGTTCCAGCTGTTCTATACGTCAAGGTCCTCTTCCCCTTACGCCAAACAAAATCACAAATGCAAAGCGAATCGGGAGGAAATGCACGCGATCGGGAGAAAATCACAAATTGCAGGCAGGGAAGGGGGGAGAGAGGGTAGGGGAAGGGAGGGGGAGGGGGACGGAGGAGGGGAGGGAGAGGGGATGGAGAGGGCGAGGGAAGAAGGGAGGAGGGAAGAAAGGGGAAGGCAAGGAAGGGAAGGGGGAAGGAGAGGAAGGAGGGAGAGGGCGAGGGGGGATGGACAGGGAATAAGGGAAGGGGGAAGGAGGGAAGAGAGGGGATAGGAGAAGAGGTAAGGAAGAATAAATTAACCCCTTCATGATACGGGGACGCGTCTCTTCATCTATTATTGCTATCAATTTCAAATTCAAAGTTTGTATTTTACTCATATATACATATTCTATAAGGAAGTATTATCATGAATAAAATATATAAGTACGAGTCGACCCTGCGAAGAATAACCTTTTCAGCAGGCACCTTGGTGTTCAATAATTGGCACATTTAATTCAGATTTGAAGGGACCTGTGGCAGTAAAAATGTGGCAGTTGAAATTATGAAATTAAGGTTGCCAATGACTCAAAAAATAATCCTAAAGCTTTTTACCAACTATATAAATCCAAGGTTAGAGATGTAATTGGTCCCCTTAAAACTTCGATAGGAAAAATGACAGAAAATGATTTAGAAATGTGCAGTACATTAAATAGTCAATTTCTTTCCGTTTTCACTAATGAAAATTTGGCACAGTTTCCAGAAGTCCGTAAGGTATATAGCGATAGTATAGAAAATAGGTTAAGTACGGTTACTATAAGTAGAAATGATGTGCTTAAGGAAATTGACAGACTGAAACCTCATAAATCGCCTGGTCCTGATGAGGTATATGCTAGAGTATTAAAGACATGTAGGAATGAGTTAAGTTACCCATTAACAAAATTATTTAACAAGTCATTGGAGACAGGTATAGTTCCAGAAGCTTGGAAGCTTACAAACGTAGTTCCGATCTTCAAAAAAGGTGACAAATCAATAGCATCCAATTACCGTCCCATTAGTCTTACATCAATCATAGGAAAGCTACTAGAGTCAATTATTGCTAGTAAAATTAGAAACCACTTAGATACATTTAATTTAATAAATTCTTCTCAGCATGGATTCACTCAGGGACGTTCTTGCATTACTAATTTGCTTAGTTTTTTCTTAGAGGTATATGAAGCAGTAGATAATGACAAGTCATATGATATAATATATTTAGATTTCAGTAAAGCTTTCGACAGAGTCCCCCATGAGAGATTGATGAGATAGGTTGAGGCGCATGGAATAGGTGGGGCGTTGTTGGGATGGATTAGGTCTTGGCTAATTGGTAGGAAGCAGAGAGTCAGCATAAATGGTACGAAGTCAGAATGGGGAGCAGTCAAAAGTGGTGTCCCCCAGGATCTGTATTAGGTCCTCTGTTGTTTGTTATATACATAAATGACCTTGATATAGGTATAACTAGTAGGATAAGTAAATATGCAGACGATACCAAAATGGGGAGAACAATTGATTCAGATAGAGATATAGAGTGCCTCCAAAGGTATCTAGATACCTTACACGAATGGTCAGTAAATTGGCAGATGAAGTTTAACATTGACAAATGCAAGGTATTAAAGATAGGGAAGATGCATACAAATGTTAAATATAAACTAGCTAATATGGAATTAGAAAACTCGAATTGTGAGAAAGATCTAGGTGTGTTTGTTAGCAATGATTTGAAGCCTAGACAACAGTGTATAAGCGTTCGAAACAAGGCAAACAGGATTCTCGGGTTCATCTCTAGGAGTGTGAGTAACAGAACTGCTGATGTTATCTTAAAACTTTACTTGTCATTAGTGAGACCCCATATGGATTATGCTGTTCAATTTTGGTGTCCTTATTACAGAATGGACATAGATTCATTGGAGAGAGTACAACGTAGAATGACAAAAATGATCCATAATATTAGAAATCTTTCGTATAAAGAAAGGTTGAAGAAATTAGGCTTACATTCGTTAGAGAGACGCAGAGTTAGAGGGGATATGATAGAGGTGTTCAAGTGGGTTAGTGGGATTAACAAAAGGGACATGACAAATGAACTAAAGCTCAGTGAAAGCGAAAGAACTCGAACCAATGGTTTCAAATTAGATAAATTTCGTTTCAGAAAAGTCATAAAGAAAAGTTTCAGGCCAGTAGTGACGTTTAGGGGAGGGTCTGAACTCCCTTTTCCCTCATGTTTATCCCCATTAGGTTTGAAATTGTAAGACATTTGCCCCATTAGTTTGGCGATTTAAGACCTTTCGTGCCATTTAGGTGTCGATTTTTTTTCCGGGCGAGCAATAGCGAGCCTGCAATTTAGGAGGAAACGGCCTTAGGCCGACATCATTTTAATTTGATTCTAGCTGTATATAGACGATTTTGTGCAGCTTAAGAAGGATCTGTGTCAGTAAAAAGGGTTAAGTGATGTAGTTCGAAGCCTGTTAGTTGCTCGAGGCCCTTTTTAAACTGAATACAATCGTCTAATAGTAGCAAGATTGAAATTAATGAGACATCGCCGGTACGGAAGGGGATAACAAAATATGATATCACCATGGGCAAATTCTCAGCAATAAAAAATAGGGAAATTGAAAACCTACTGGAAGCTTGCCAAATTAATTCAGTTCCTAATATTGCAGACATAGAAAAGGGATGAAAATGCAAGAGTCGGAACTTTTCTAAATGTTACCTCGGTAAGTTGCAAATTGTCTTTCCTTGTTCACACTTATAATTGATGCATAGCCAGACAAAGGGGAATAACACAGAATAAAGAATAAAGGGTGGCAGTGAAATAATCGGTTACATTTTCGGCATTTTTTGTATTTACTTAAACAATGTTTCTGTAAAAAAAAATTTAGAAACTGAATATTCACGATTTTTTTTTTTTTTAAATAATGTTAACACCAAATGACAATAATGGCAATAATGTTAACACCAAATGACAATAATGACAATAATGTTAACACCAAATGACAATAATGACGAATGTATGTGAGGTGTTCAAGCTTCCTGTTATCATACACACACACACACACACACAATAACCCCCATACACACACTAAACCCCCCCTCCTCCCCCCCCCCCCCCACACACACACTAACATCTTCCCATCCACAAGTATCCACAAATAAAACGGCCATAAAGGAAATGCGAACTACCACTAAACACGGACACAATGACACCTAAAAGCAACACACAGAGGAACCAAACAAACCCACCAACATAAAGCCCTTCCCTTAAGGGGGGTCACCTGCTCTTTGTTATTTCTGTCCTTTTCTCTCTTTCTCTGGCTTGTATCCATTCGGCCCCATTCAGCCAACTATTTTAAGACGTTTATCCCCATCTAGGTGTCGATTTCTTCCTGGCGAGTGATAGCGAGCCAGCATTATATAAAGAAATCCGGCTTCGCCGGAGACATTTTTCTATCGAAAAATGTGCAAATTTAGCCTGCTGTCAAACAAAAATATAAAATATGCTGGCTCGCTACCGCTCACCAGTAAAAAATTGACACCTGGATGGGGATAAACGTCTTAAAACAGTAGGCTGAATGGGGCCAAATGGATACAAGCCAGAGAAAGATAGAAAAGGACAGAACAAAAACAGGTCACCCCCCTTAAACTACTAACAAATAAGTCACACAATAAATAAGTTTCTCCAATTACCCCCTCCCCCCCCCCCCCCTAACCCGTTTATATACAGTATATTTGTCTATTTTTGTACCTCTCTGTTTGTATTTCAATTGACCCCTTGCGAATTTCGGGTTGTAAAGAAGTTGGAGTCGTAAACGTCGAAATTTAGCTGAAATACACAAATCATGCGAAATATGTGTCAAGGAGAAAGGTAGATGAAGTTGATTGTTTGTATGTATCTATAAACGCTACAACCGTGTTCTAGCTGCTAATTCTGCTAAATGTCGACATCAACGACTCCAACTTCCTTAAAACCCAAAATTCGCTAAATATCGAATCAACGACTCCAACTTTATTAACCCTTTCTGTACCAGCGACGTTTGTTCTATATTATTCTAACACTATTTAGACAATTGTATGCGCCTTAGGAAGGATCTGTGGTAGCTAAAGGGGTTGATTGAGACAGTTCGATGCCTTATAATTGCTAGAGGTCTTTCCTAGATGAATAAAATCGATTAATAGTAGCCAGAATAAACTGAAAAAGATGTCGACGGTACAGAATAGGTTAAAGCCCAAAACTCGCAAGTTAAGTGGTCAGTTGTGGCCGATCAGGAAACTTGTCTAAATAATTGAAATCTGCAGTAAATTACCCCTGATGTGACAGTCAGCGAGAGAGTGTGTGTGTGTGGGGGGGGGGGGGGGTGTCTTTCGTCGGCGTGTGGTGTTTAGTTGTGGTTGTTAGTAGAATGTCAGGGTAGTTTGTCCTGCATAGTTAATGTTGGTATGGTAGTACATGTATTGTCTACTGCGTGGGGGGGTCTTTGGGTGGGGGGAGGGAGGCTCACAGGGTTTAGGGGGTAGAGAGAGGAGGGAAATGGAGATATGTTGGTTGGTTGGCATGTGTAGTTTTTTTTTCTGTGTTTCCCTGTGTATATATTTTTTTTTTTTTTTTTTTTTTTTTTATATATTCCAACTTACTTCCTCTCGGGCATAGGCTGAGAGCCTTAACATTCACCGCTTTACAATGAACAGTGAAGCCCGTGAGGTCTTGTTCCAGTCTAGGGAGTGAGACATGTGAAGCATGTAGAGTACAACGAGCACCTGCCATCTTGCCTTCACATGAGGCACGGTGCTCACTCATGGCCCGAAACGACCCCATCTCTGAAGCCACCTCGTTCCCGTGCTTCACTGTCTCACTCCCTACACTCGGACTCTCACACTTACACACACACAACGCCTTCACTGTGCTTCACTGTGTGTTTTTTGTTCCTATGTATATGTGTTTGACTGTGTGTGTGTGTGTGTGTGTGGTATTTTTCCCTGTGTATGTTTGACTGGGTTTTTTTTCCTGTGTATATGTGTTTGACTGTGTGTGTGTGTGTGTGGTATTTTTCCTGTGTATATGTGATTGACTGTGTGTGTGTGGGTTTTTTTTCCCGGCGTATATTTGTTTGACTGTGTGTGTGTGTGTGTGTGTGTATGTTTTTGAGAGAGTCATCTGTGTATATGTGTTCCGTGTCTGTATGGTTTTCGTGTTAATTTGAGTTTGGTATATACTGTATATGTACAGTATGTGGTTGTTGTTGTTGCTTGGGTTCTGGTCATGTGGTGATGGGCTGGTCTATCAGAGAGAACTGAGCGATCTCTGCCATACCCATAGCTTACTCTGACTTTTCCTTTTACTTATATATTTTCTAGATCTCAAGTGACGGCGTCTCTTCCGTGGATTGACCTCCCAATCTACCAAGATTGGAAGCCAAAGCGTCACATTTTTCCTTTGCCCCTCAACTTTCTCTTCATAATTGCTGAGGGGCACAGGGCCCTGGATGGGGTTTTGGTTTCCCGGGCGTTTCCGCACCCTCCTCAGCTCCCCGCCATGGAGTGGCTTCGGTCACCCAGGCTTTATTGTGGTCGGCAGGGAGGGTTCTGTGGGGGCGCTCGGTTATGGCCTTGCTCGGGGCCTTGGGGCTGTTCGGCCAGGCAGCTTGGGGAACAGCAACAACAACAGTATGTGGTAATCAGTCGTGGCTGTTAGCAAAATGTAAGGGTAGCTAGTCCTGCATAGTTAACCCTTTGAGTACCAGCGACGTGTTATATTTTATTCTAGCTATATTTAGACGATATTATGCAGCTTAGGAAGGATCTGTGGTAGTTAAAAGAGTTGGTTGAGATAGTTTGAAGCCTTATTATTGCTAGAGGTCCATCCTATGCTGAATACAATCATCTAATAGTTGCCAGAATATGATTAAAAGGACGTCCCTGGTATTGAACGGGTTAAGGGGGGTTTCTGGACCCCCTTCTCCCTCATGTGTTTAACCATTAGTTTTGATATTTCAAGACATTCGCCCCATTAGCTTGGTGGTTTTAAGACCTTCCGTGCCTTTTAGGTGTCAATTTATTCCCTGGTGAGCAATAGCGAGCCTGCAATTGTTATGTTCCCTCCACCAACCTACTTTACTCCTAAACTCAATTAATGAAATCAACAAATACATGTGGCAGTCCAGGGATTCGAACCTAGGATGCTCACACCGAAATTCAGTGCATTTATCCATTGCGCTACGAAGACCGTTAAAGATGAGTAGGCGGGGGCATTTTTCTACCTAATATTGCACAATTGTATCTCGAAGTGGGGTCTTGGGGGTATTTTTTAAAGCCTGATGGAGGTCTATGGAAGAAACTTAAAACAAAATAAAAATAAATAAAAAATACTGTATATATTATAGGTTTGATTTCTTGCGTGTGGATTCCTGACGCTGGCCCTCTAGCGGCCATACTTCCTTCACTGATAGTCAAGATACAACTCAGAAATCAAGCGAATGGGAAGGGGATGGCAGGGAGGGCACTAACATCGTCAATGATTACGGGGCCCTACTAAATATTTGGTTTTCTTTACATCCCTCCGGGAATCAAACCTATAATTTAATAGTGGCCCCTCCATCATTGACGATATGCCTGATATAAAAGACTGGAGGGGGACATTCGTGACAATATCAAAACCACCAACCTAAATACCATAGGTAAAAGAGAATCCGTATAACATTTTAAGTTTTTTATTGTGTTCATACAACATATACAACATATAAAAGGATGTAAGCAGTGCGTTACTTCAAAGAAGATCTGCTTGTACATGACTGAACCTTCACTTGAGATCTATTGCATGTTTAGTGAGAACATTCTTGTACTCTAGAACCCTAATCCTTTGGATCATGTTCTGGCCTTAAAATTATTTGTACAATACAATCTGTTTGTACATTCTGCTAATACTACATAGATACAACTATGATAGATTTCTTAAAATAAAATACAATTTGATTAAACTGTAAAAACAGTTCTATTCATATCACAGCTCGTGATTTATCACACTCTCCGGCGGAAGGGTTCTAGTGGGTCTTAGGGCTATTTTGCACATACCCCCCCCCCCCCCCCTTTATCCCGCCTGAAGAATAAACTTAAAACAATTAGCACATGGACTGCTAGACCCGTTACCGTAATGCTACACAGGTCCGCTTTGGCTTGTCCAGAGCGACCGACAAGTATCGCGTAAGGAATGTGTGATTAGACGCCCACAACTGAGTGTCGGCTATGTCGTTAATGGAGAAATTTTGCATAAATCGGAGGGAGACGGCCCACTTTCTAATATCGTGGGCTCTGCCTACCACGCCGGGATTACTTTCCTTAATAACATCTACGAGTAGAGAAGCTAATTTCCTTCTCGTAACGCGAGTACCTGTCTGGTTGACCCATAGGAAGCCTGGTTGTAGAGGTTGTGCAATCCTCATAAACTTAACTAAAGCTTGTACCGGGCATAAAATGTGATGCGTATGTCCACGTTTAAGCGCCGGGACTGAGAATTCTGAGAAAACATGATCACAATGTTCGTTTTTGGCAATAAATGTGGGAGACGGCGCGATCTGTACATGTTCGTGCAGTCTCCCAAACCTGAGACAATTTGGCTCGTTGCTCATCGCCGCCAACTCTGAAACTCTGTTACCTGTCGCCAAAGCCATAAGGAACACAGCCTTTTTTAATACGGACTCAAAATCTGGCGCATGTTTAACTTGCGCGACTGAAGTAATGATAACGCTTTGTCTAGCGACTAGGTAGGCATGAGCTGATCGACGTGGTGGTGGGTGTAGTTTGAAACATGCTCTCATGAACCCTTTCTCCTCCGCCTGTGGTATGGATAGACCAGTTAGGTCGAAAAAGGGGTTTCTAATGGCAGATAAGTGATTCTCTAAAGTAACAACTGAGAAGCGCTTCTGTTCAAACCATAGACCCCTTTACATAAGGACTGGAAACGAGCACTCTCGGAGTTTGAAACTTGGGTCCATTGCTTAAAAGCAGTATCATGAAAGCAGTGGTCTCTCCGACTTTCTTAAACACAAAAATATGTACACAAACACAACTTTACATATAAATGCATGTAATTTCACACGCAATCGTCCATATCCCCGCCATATTGGCGACATAATGTCTCGCCAGAAAACGAACAGCCCAGGACGATGCCAGACGCCAGTCACCCACGAGACACGTTAGAGGCAACACATTTTTGTTCTGTTGTTCGTTATCTCTCAGCTTATTGTAAGTAATTTTCTTATAAATACTTACCAGTCACAAAAGGATCTGTGTTAACAACTTATTTAGCTGATAAAATTAGAATTGAGCTGATGTCAACGGGTTGCTTTGATATGTACTGATAACCATTTTACAACTATTCTTGTTTTTTTGCTTTACAGGAACAATGCCGAAAAGATGTGCTGCATTCAATTGTCGTGGAAACTACAGGGGAGAGCCATACAGTCCTATGGTGTGTTTCCCGAATGAAGAACAAGAACGACATGCATGGATTAGTGCTATGCCAAATAGCCCAGAAAGTTTGAGAGACAGGTCGAAACTATGGATTTGTGCATCACACTTCGACTGCGATTGGGTCACAGTTCGGGGAGGAAAACGACCAGCTGGGCCTCCTACAGTTTTTAAAGGTGTACCCAAGCCTTGCCTCAAACAACTTACGTCAGCTCCTAGGTTAACTAAAACAGTGACAAGTGAAGCAAGACTTAAAAAACAAACTGAATTTGAAAATGAACAAGACAAAATGCATAGTTATGACTGCAGCAGAACTGTTTTGTATATCACCCGCAGCATATAGAATGCTTAGAAACTCCAAAGCAATTAGTCTTCCTTGTGAGAAACAGATTCGCCAATTGTTATCTCGCACTTATGCTGACAAGTGTCTCCCAATCCTTTTTGATCAGTTGAAGCCACAACAGCGGTTAGTTAACATTTTGTTTGATGAAGTCAAGCTTAAGCAGGCCCTTAGATTTACAGGAGAGCATATAGTAGGATATGCAACAAACGGACCAGAAAATCTAGCAACATCTGCTCTTGAAGTTGTTTGTCACTATGGAGGACCACGGTACATCATACGAATTCATCCTGTATCAAAACTGAATGCTATTCAACTGAAGGAATATTACTTGAGGCTGTATATGTTGTTAAAGCTAGTGGTGGCCATCCAGTATCGTTCGTCTGTGACAACTGTCCACTGAATCAAGCTGTTTACAGAATGCTTGGGGGTCCTGGAAAAGTAACACTAGCACCAGATGGCATAAATGTTTTCCTTGTCTATGATTATGTTCACATCCTCAAGAATATGAGAAACAACTGGATCACAGAGAAATGTCAAGAATTACATTTTAGCAAGGACGGTACAGAATATTTGGCGTGTTGGAGTGATGTTAAAGCTCTTTACAATGAAGATCAGAAGACACCACTTCGTCTGACAAAACTCACACACTCATCAGTATTTCCTAAACCATTGCAACGTCAGAGTGTGCCCTTAGTTTGCCAAGTGTTCAATGAGAAAACGATTGCTGCATTTGAAGGTCTTAAAGGAACTGTTAAATTTCAGGATGGAACAGTGATATACATAATACTGGTAACCAATTGGTTTAAAATGATGAATGTTAAAAGCAAGTACAGCGCAGTTCATTTACGAGACCAATATCGTGAACCTTGGACATTAAACTGTACAAACTTCAAAGCTCTGCAGGAAATGTGTACAGTTGTATCCAGCTGTCGGTGGACTGGTGGGCATGGCAGAGAGAAGAAACTAACACAGTCAACAGCAGATGCCTTTGTCATCACAACAAGGTATAACATAGAAGCAGCACAATATCTTTTTGAAACCCATGATTTTGCTTACATCCTACCTGCTGTTTTTTCACAAGATCCCCTAGAATTTTTTTTTGGTCAAGCAAGACAACGTAGTGGAGGACATTTTTACATTGACATTGGGGATGTTCAAGCAGCATCCAAAGTACAGCAGTTGCATCAGCTGTTGAAACGTGACATCGTTACTGACCGAGCCAAAGAAGTAAGCTGTGAATTTTGTACAGCAGCAATAGATGATGGTGATTTACAACTTCTGGAAGAGCTGACATTACAAGACACTCAACTACTTCTAGATTCAGATGATACTTTAAAACATAAAATTGTCTACATTGGGGGATTTTTAGCTCATAAACATGGACAACAGGAAGTAGATTCTGGGGAATGCTTGTCATCAGAGTTTTTGACTGCGCTCAATCGAGGTGGGCTGAGTATGCCTACACTGGCTACTGTCTTCTTTGTACATAGTGGCATCACCCTTCAAATGTCTCTTCAAGACTCGAAAAAGTGTTGTCGCAATTACTTGAAACAATGCTTGTCTTATGTAGATGCTCCTTTAGCTAGCCATTCAGGAGCATGCCAGACATTGTGTAATGTGTTGTTTAAGGCCTTTGTATTTAATACAAGCGATCGGGAGTGTACACTAGGCTGCTTAAGGCGACAAGAGAAACTTTCTAATGTTTAAGTTAATTATTGTGTTATGTGACTTTTGATATATGTAAAATTATGTGTAAAGTAATATTTTGCAAAGGTTTTACTTTAATTTCTTCTAATATTTAATTAATGTAAGTCATGGTATGATGCTTTGCTTGTATAATACATGTTCTTATAAACTATCTCATTATAACTGTATATTTTCCTATTATGTTCAATCACGAAAGAGACTTATGAGTCAATCAACCAAACACAAATGTTTTATTTTCCTTTACTTGGTTGCTCTAGTTAATAAGATGTTGTAGAGTAAAAACACAAAGTCCCATATCCAGTAAAACTAAAATAAGACCTCAGTTTGTGGGCCTGACAATGGACCCAAGTTCCGGGACCCGAGTATGACTGACGCCAGTCCTTATGTAGAGGAGTCTATGGTTCAAACAAATAATCTAAGTATTTAAAAATAAAAGCCACTGAGGCATCAGACTGCGACGTTTCTACTATCCAGGTTGTGAAAGTTTACTAATGTGATTGGTATTGTCTCCTGGTGGACAGAGTATATTGATTCAGAAATTTACTAGTGACACTTTGCCCCTACCGAGTTAGCCATTTTGCATTGCAAATGTCCCTAAGGCAAAAGTTAGCGAGGTCTGAAGGTTGCCAATTGTTTCCAAGTGGAAGGCAGAGACCGGGAGTGACACCGGGTTCTTGCACCACGTTTGCAATTGGTGATACCACACTTGAGCCGGCCACATTGGCGCGATCATCGAGACTATGCCCCGGTAACCCCGTAGTTTGTGAACTACTTGACACATGAGTGAAGCGTCTGGAGGCGGAAAAAGATAGATTGAATTCCACCTGTTCCAGTCCTCCAGTAAAGCGTCTGGACCCCCCGCTGGAGTTTTTGCCCGGCGGGTCAGATAGAGAGGTAGTCTGTGATTTCCCTCAGACGCAAAGAGATCCACTTGTGGACGGTATGGCTCTGCAACCATCTTGTCGAAGACGGTTTGCTTGAGAGCCCATTCTACTAGGGTGCTCTGTCTCCGAGACAAGGCGTCCGCCCAGATGTTCGCTATCCCCGGGAGGTAAGATGCGTGTAGATGAATGCTCAGCGATTCGGCGAGAGCAAAATCTGTTTTGACAACCCCATCAACTCTCGAGACCTTGTCGACCCTTGCTTCTGAATGCAGTGAACTGCAGTCAAGTTGTCCATTCGAAATGCAATTGACTTGCCTTGTAGGGCAGAGCCGTGAGCTTGAAGGAAAAACAATGGGACTAGAAGCTCTTGTTTGTTGATGTGAAAAGTTACGTCTTGGGACCAAAGACCTTGAGCTTGGTGACCTAGGTTGGATTGATAACCCCAGCCTATTACCCCCGAAGCGTCGGTGTCTACCCATACTGTAGGTGGAGGAGAAACCCATGTCATTATCGAGTGCAATGTTTCGGTCTTTGCCCAGACCGACAGTAAGTTGTGAATTAACAGAGGAATCGACCATAGTTTTCCCGCCGGCAATAGTGGGAAAAATTTGTTGCCTTCCATGATTAATCTCTTTACTTTCAACCGGCCCAACTTCAGAGTTAATTGGATCCAGTTGAGTGAACCGACCAGGGACTCCCACGTTTTCCTCGTCGTATTCAGACTGTGGAGAAAAAGAAACAGTTTCCTGCGCAATCTGTTACGATTGTCCACACTCTGAGTAAGAGTCAGATTGGCAGTGTTCCAAACCAGTCCTATCCACTGAATTTCTCTAGTGGGAACAAGGAGCGACTTTGCCAAGTTGACCTTGAATCCTAGAGTTTGTACATGATGTAATACTTACTTGAAATGAAAATGACATAATTCTTCTGACTCCGCCACTACTAGCCAGTCATCTAGATACCACCACACCTTGATACCTTGGGATAGCAAGGGCATGAGGGCCTGCCGGACTTATTTTGTAAAGATTCTCGGTGCCAGGTTCAAACCGAAAGGCATTCTCTGAAAGACGTAAGTCTCTTGCCTGATCCTCAAGGCGAGGAATTTTTGGAACCTTTTGTTTATGGGAACATGCCAATAGGCGTCTTTCAGGTCTAATGAGCACATCCAGCCTTGCGGCGGGAGTGAGGGCCTGATTTGATTCACTGTAAGCATCCTGAAGGGTGAATTGTGAATATGTGTGTTCAGACGCTAGAGATCTACTACTGGTCGCATACATACATACATACATACATACAAGTTTAAAGACCGTTTGTCCACAGAAGCTGTGATTACAGTCTCACGTCCTGTGCATCTGCACACTGTCCCTCTTTGGCACTAGAAAGAGTCTGGAGGTGAAAACAGGGCAAGTTGGATCTACATGGACAATGATTTGCTTTTTTTTTTTTTTTTTTTTTTTTTTCTATATTCCAACTTACTTCCTCTCGGGCATAGGCTGAGAGCCTTAACATTCACCGCTTTACAATGAACAGTGAAGCCCGTGAGGTCTTGTTCCAGTCTAGGGAGTGAGACAGTGAAGCACGTAGAGTACAACGAGCACCTGCCATCTTGCCTTCACATGAGGCACGGTGCTCACTCATGGCCCGAAACGACCCCATCTCTGAAGCCACCTCGTTCCCGTGCTTCACTGTCTCACCCCCTACACTCGGACTCTCACACTTACACACACACAACGCCACCTGTTGAGCAGATAACTCACCAGGCATTGCACCCCTATAGCATATTTTGAATATGGGAATATTCATACAGTGCTATTTAATCAGGGAACAATGAGGGTATTTTATTGACGTTTCGGTGGGCTTGTGGTAATGCACTGATACCAGGTACAGCACAAATTTCATCCCAATAATATCTTCCCATTGATACATCGGGATTTGAACCCGGGACCTTTAGATTACCAGGCCAGTGGCAAGACCACTCCACCACACCTCCCCTAAATCTTGTTAATCATTTCCTGGACAAGTGACTCCACCTCTAAAAAAACATTGTTGTAATTCTAGAGTTTGACGTAAACGAGGGCGCCGGAGCCACTTCCAAGATATGCCGTTGCTTATCACTGTCCTGGCCCATGACCGCCGGGGCCAAGCCCTGCGACATGCTCGGAACGACCCAGTTTCTGTACTGGGTCTGTCCGGTAGGACAACTCTCGAGTCCAACTCGCCTGCGGTAGGCCCTGGGAGAGAGAGAGTGTAACTGACTAGTTTTTTGGTGATGGCGGCGGAGTGGGGTTAGACGGCTGGCTAGGTTTGGCAGGCGTCTGTCCTTGATTAGGCTTTTGGTATGACTTACCTCTATAGCCTGACTGTTTCCCCTGCCTAGGTCTGTGCTGAGTACCTCCCTGCTGCTGAGGAGGCCTTGGGTCTCGAAAGGACTGTTTAGTTTGAGTAGGTTGGGGCTACCTGCCGCTCTTAGGTTTCGAGTAAGGTTTCTTAAAGGTCTCTCTCTTTGGCAGGGAGGTACCCTGCTTCCTCAAATCTACCAAATTGAAAACAATACTCCATGTTTCTGGGGGAAGAAGTGGTGCAGTTAATACCGGGGAAAGAGTTACTCGGCGGGCTATGTCCTCCGGCAACTTCTTTACCAAGTACACCCTCAGATCCTGTCTTGCTCTAACAGCCTCCATGATAGCTATTCTAATATCACCTAAGGATTGGATAGAATTTTGCAGAAGGAGCCTGCGTGACAAGTCCGTGGCTTTCCTTACATGTTGGTCTGATATGGCTGTTATAGTTCTCGTGAGTGACTGGGCAACCTGGCGACTGACGAGGTATTGAGAGAACAGTCTATAAGCTTTATTGCGTAGCTTAAAGTCTCTGTCTAAGTGAGCCGGAGGGGGTGTGGAAAATGGTTCATGCAGGTCGTAAAGTGATAGTTTGGGAGCTGCCAGGAATTCAAATAACGCAGGTGATAGTCCGCCTGCTTTATTAACCGGTAAAGTGAACAAAGAATGAACTTCCTTAGGTACCTGATGGGAGGATTTAGTGGTAATAGTAGATGCAAATACCTGCGCCTCTAGTTCCCAGTCCACCCACGGACCTACTGTACACCTACCTGCCCCACCTGCAAGACTGGTGTGTTTGTCTGATCAAGTACCGGGACTGTATCCAGTTTCGGCGTAAGTACATGTAGAGCTTTTATATAATTGACGCCGTCATTTCTTGATCAGTCAGCAAATAGTTTTGCAGATGAGGCCGGAGGTATCGCCGGGGAGGCCGAATACACAAAGAAATCAGCACCATAAACAGATGGGATGGCCTTAATGGTAACATCTAGTAACCTTCCTTGGACATCCTTAGCTCTTAGTTTTCTACTCTTGTTAACCTCAATGGTCCACTCACTAGGTACTGGTAGTTCCCCCGATACGGTAGCTTGTGCCAGGTGCGGTTTCTGAGGTATTGACTGAACCCATGAGCAATCCAGTCCATAGAGGAGAGGCATAGGGCCTCTCCTCTGTGGAGGCTTATCAAGAGGGGGAGGAGTAACGTCTGTAATGACACGGACGTTAGTGGTAGTCAAGGAGGCCGGCACTGTCATGCTACTAGCCGTGGTCGTCGCCGGAGTTACATTAACCGAAGGCAAAGAGGAATGGGGATGTGAAACACCTGAGGGCTCTAACGGCCTTACCGTAGACTCAAGTGGGGGAACTACCGATGTGCTAGTGGAAGGAGCTTGAGAAGGAGGTAGCTGATACTGTTGCATTACTCTGTGGAGGATATCATGTAGTTCCTCAGTAGTAACACACTTACCGTGGGATCCTCGAGAGGACTGAGACCCACCTTCTGACTCTACTTCATTATTAATTGGTTGAGCTGAAGACAGTTCTATGTTTTCCGGCTCTTCCGGTAGTTCTATCACTTCCGGCGTTGGCGGCCGGGGAGTAGTCATTGGGGCCGCCGGCGACCACACCAGATCAGGGACTGACGAGGGTATGATATCTACCTGTTCAATTTCCCTGACCTGAACACTAACCTGTGAGGGTTCTGATTGTCTCCAGATCCCCCGGCTTTGTGCCGCGGGTGGCTGGGAGTCCTGTATCACCTGAGAGTTATCATAAAATTGATGTGAGCAAGACGGAGAACCCCTATACTGATCCGCTAACACTCTGTTAACCGGGGGACCCTTACGTGGCACATAACTTAGCTTAGGAATGGCGGATGTAAACTCTTGCGGCTCACTCAAAGATTGTTCATCCCTGGGACTAGACTCCATCCCCTCTGCCCCTACCTCTGAGCCGCCAGATTGGACGTTAGACGTTAAAGAGGTAGGAGTGGAGGGAGGTGGCCGCGACCCTGGCAAGGGCTGGGGAAGTGGTTGTTAAGCGTTTTACTATCATTGACTATTTGCACTAGATAGATAGTTTACTCGCTTCATGACTTGAGTCATGGTTAAGCTCACTTGACTGTTACGCCGGGCGAGAGAAGTTATTGCGTGAGGCTATCGGTCAGGGCGAGTTCACTCGGCGGGCCGAGTTGACTCCCTTAAGAATTTAGCATATTCCGCCGGAAGGTTCGTGGTTCAGCACACCACGCCGGGACATTTGGTTGGTTTCTTATCATCTGAAACGAGAAAACGCCGGCTCTGCTGACAAAGCCGCCGGAAAAACGAACCAAAATTTTCAGAGGTGAGGACTTATCTGGAAAAGTCCAACACCTCCAAAAAACCCACCAAATATATGGGACGTCTCCCAAACCCCTTAAGCATGAAAGCACACATGCAAAATACAAATATATAGGGGAAAATATTAGGCTTACACATATATAGAGCTGAATTTATAATTTATAAATAACCCCTAGCCTACATTGGAGACCCCTAATGAGGCTGACCATAAGGTGACGACGAAACATCAAGGTGGCTGCAACCAGACGCTCCGAAGACCCAGCAGCAGCAGCATGAGGAGGCAGAGGCCCACGATAGGGGCCCACGTGCAGATACGGACTCCAGAAGATTCCACACCACGTGTGGCAAGCCTTGAACTAGAGCATCTGCTAAAATAAACTATGCAACTGCCTCATAATGACGGCCTGAAGCATAAACTTGCGGAATGGTAGCCTCCTAAATAACTATCAGAAAGCTAAAGGCACAAAACAAAACACACAATACTAAACATGGCGCGATGATCCAGGGATACGTAGGCGCCTGTTACAATAGTACCCTAATTTACCAACCTCCTGCGGACGTACCAATGGGATAGTCTGTGCTAGCTAATCTAAAAACATGTTCAATACAACTCAGATATATACGAATGAGCAAAGACTCACCAGAAGCGATCGAACGAAGAATGAAGCAGGAGCACAGAGTAACCCACCCTCACGTAACGGACGCGGGAGGATGAAGGAAGT
This sequence comes from Paralithodes platypus, assembly GCA_032716605.1. Classification (NCBI taxonomy): domain Eukaryota; kingdom Metazoa; phylum Arthropoda; class Malacostraca; order Decapoda; family Lithodidae; genus Paralithodes; species Paralithodes platypus. Next base: position 31,690,281 of record CM064505.1, on the reverse strand, counting down.
ATGGACGCTAGAGGGCCAGCGTCAGGAATCCACATGCAAGAAATCCACGCATGGGAGAGCTTGACTATAGCATTTATTAATTTAATTTTTATTTTATATTTTTTACAAAGTTTTTTCGTAGTGAGTACCCAATCATAAAGACGATTCCATAAGAGAATACGCGTTGCACTTATGAGGTTAGTACTCCTCTCCTCCCGCGCGGTAGATTCAAACTAGCGACCGCGGTGTTTGATGGGAGACTATTATACTAATAGGCATATCGTCAATGATGGAGGGGCCACTATTAAATATATATATACTGTATATATACAGTATACAGTATACAGTATATATATATATATATATATATATATATATATATATATATATATATATATATATATTATATATATATACTGTACATATATATCTATATATTGCCTGGCGCCGTGATCCCCGAAGGGGTGGCTACGAACGAACCGCCTCCACGCACCTCTGTCCCCAGTCAGTCGACACCCTTCCTCCCACGGTATAGAAACATTACTGTCTTTATATCGTGCTTTCTCCCAACCAGCACCGCCTTCATCCAAATACTTCCTCAATCTATCCTTCCACCTCTCTTTCGGTCTACCTCTCCCTCTCTGTGTATGTATGTATATATATATATTAGTCAATTAATAAATACCTAAATTACTAAGAATCTCCCATTAACGTTTGTGTTGTACTAGGCCTACCTGTACTGTTTGGTGCATGGTGTCTTAGGAAGGGGGAGGGGGGGGGGGAGAAATATTGGTGTGTGTGTGTGTGTGTGTGTGTGTGTTTAGAGGGTAGGAAGGGGGAGGAACGAGAGCAATATTGGTGTGTGCGTCTTCTTCCTATGTGTATGTGTTTATGTGTTTAAGAGAGGGTCACAGGATTTAGAGAGGGTAGGGAGGGAGGAATGTGAGAAATATTGGTGTGTGTTCAGTTTATCTTGTGTATAAATTATGTGTTTATGTGTGTTTGAAAGGGCCTTCTGTGTGTTTAAGAGACCCCACCTCGCTTGTTTTCTCTTTCTCTCCCTCTCTCTTTGGCTTGTATCCATTCGGCCCCATTCAGCCTACTGTTTTAAGACGTTTACCCCCATCCAGGTGTCAATATTTTCCTGGCGAGCGGTAGCGAGCCAGCATATATATATACATTTTTTGACAGCAAGCTAAATTTGTACAATTTTCGATAGAAAAATGTCTCCGGCGAAGCCAGATTTCTCCATACAATGTTGGCTCGCTATCGCTCGCCAGGAAGAAATCGACACCTGGATGGGGATAAACGCCTTAAAACAGTTGACTGAATGGGGCCGAATGGATACAAGCCAGGGAAAGAGAGAGAAAAGGAGAGAAAGATAAAAAAAAAAACGGTGACCCCCCTTAACCCTTAACTGGCGGCGCGTCGAGTGAGAGAAATTTGGACTATGTGGCGGCTCACAACATAAGTCGTGTGGCATTTTCAGCACGTAATGTTGCTGAGAGAGAGAGACAAGTGGTGGCAGGAGAGTAGCGAGCGTATGACTGCTCCAGACCACCGCGGTGGACCAACTGACATGAATCCCACCCTCCTCCACCCTCTCACACTCGCTACACAGTGAATTGTTTAGGGAAAGTACCGAATTACATGGTTTTTGCACTCGTGTTGCGCGATTGTTGCAAGAAAACTAGCGGTTATACAAGGATCGTTGGGGTGTCATTGGAAAGCTCTCTTTATGCCCTTTCAGGGATAGATACTTTTTTTACGCTCTGGGTCTTATTTAGGCATGAAAATGATCACGTAAACAGCCCTATTTTGGGTAAAAACACCCGCTGGTGGCTACATATTATTTACCGCCTAGGCCGCTCGTTAGATGTTAAAGGTGGGGGCTCATGGGTTGAGGTAAACATGGAAAAATAATCGCGAACCTGCATATAATTATCTTGTAAAATGCAATGTCACTGAAATAATTATTAACAATGGTATAAAGGATTTTGCGGATCGTCTATACCGGGCCTGTGACGTCATAGTGACGTCACACCAGTATCCTTAGCCTAGACTGGATGGTGGACTTACACTCTTGTGACGTCACAGGCCCGGTATATACCATCCACAAAATCTTTTATACCATTGTTAATAATTATTTCAGTGCCATTGCATTTTGCAAGATAATTATGTACAGCTTGGCGATTATCATTCCATGTTTATCTCAACCCATGAGCCCCCACCTTTAAGCTTCGTTCCTGTATGTGTTTTCATGTGTGTTTTATGCTGTTTGTGTTTGATATATTATTATATTCGGTGTGTTTAGTTGTGGTTGTCATATAAATGTCAGTTTAGTTAGTCTTCTATAGTTAACCCCTTCTGTATATCTCTTTATATTTTTGTTCTAGCTACTTTTAGACGATTTTGTGCACTTTAAGAAGGATCTGTGGTAGTAAAAATGGTTAAGAGAGCCCACCTCGCGTTTTTCTCTTTCTCTCCCTCTTTCTTTGACTTGTATCCATTCGTCCTCATTCAGCCCAGTTTTAAGACGTTTACCCCCATCCAGGTGTCAATATTTTCCTGGTGAGTGGTAGCGAGTCAGCATATATATATTTTTGTTTTGACAGCAAGCTAATTTAGTACATTTTTCGATAGAAAAATGTCTCCGGCGAAGCCGAATTTCTCCATACAATGTTGGCTCACTATCGCTCGCCAGGAAGAAATCGACACCTGGATGGGGATAAACGCCTTAAAACAGTTGACTGAATGGGGCCGAATGGATACAAGCCAGGGAAAGAGAGAAAAGGAGAGAAAGAAAGAAAAAGCAGGTGACCCCCATTTAACTGAAATAGTTAGAAGCCTGTCAACTGATGAAGGCCCTTTTTAAACTGAATAAAATCGTCTAATAGTAGCCAGAATAAAGTTAAAAGGACGGCACCGATACTGAAAGGGTTAATGTTAGTGAAATAGCAGGTAAAGTGCAATATTGATAAGTGCTATTTCGATATATATGCAAAATATACTCTAGCCTAAATTTAAACTACTACTACCACAATTTACTAATGGTAATACTAATACAAATTCTAATAATCATAAATGTAATAATAATCTATATGAATACAACAAGAATGATACATTTTACTACTACTACTACTACTACTACTACTACTACTACTACTCCTTTGATCATTGTAAATAATGAAAATAACATTGTATAAAAATCTCCCACACACATTATGATATCAAGGCAAGCGGAGAAATGCGTATTGCTGTGATTCCGAAATAGCAGTGAGGCCCAATGATAATAGAATGGCTAGTCTCTAAAGGGGAGATTTCCACTTAAGGGATTTTTTTCTGGGCCTCTCTCTCCCTCATGTTAAGCCCCAATGCATTTAAAATTGGAGATAAGTTAGGCGATCTTAAGAACTTTCGCCTAATTTCTGTCAATTTTAAGACCGCTCGTGCAATTTAGGTATCGATTTTTTCCTGGCGAGCGATAGCGAGCCTGTAATTTAAGAGGAATCGGCCTTCGGCCGGGAAATTTTTCTACCGAAAAATGTACAAATTTATCTTGGAAGGGGGTCTAGGGGGTGTAGTTTTTAGCTTGATAGAGGTCTAGGGAACAACCTAAAAACCTCCCGTTAAAGGATCCTGTACAATACAGAGGACGGACAACTCGGCACGAGGACGAATTTGGGGGAGATTCGAACATATACTATAGGTGAATGTGTTCAGGTGCATATTTGGGTGGATCGGTATTACAAAAACAAATAAACTTGTAAAATAGCGTTCAATAAACACAAAGAGAACAACCAAATACACTTGTAAAATAGCATGAACATATTTACTAAGAGGCCTACTGCTCATCCTTCCCACATACAGTATGTGTTATTTCCAAGCTGAATACATGCTTTCCAAGGTTGCCTTATTATGTACAGTCGCGCTAATAAGTGATGGCTCGGCACCAATTAGGTTTTGATCAATAATTGGTATCAGCAATATTTACACATGATTTCTCCTTTTTGAGTGAAATATACCAATATGTTCCTACACTTACCCACCCTATTCAACATCTGACAGACATTAATACAGCACAGAGAGAGCCAAACGTAAAGACAGCTGGGACATGACTTAATAGCGCCACTGTACACTCGGATACCATAGTTTCTAGCCCACTCATACACATTCGTGGATTTCACTTATTTCAAATTATGGAAGTATATCTCTGGAAACGAATTTATGAATGTAATTTTCTACACATCAACTACAAAACTATATATACTATTTATTGAAAAGCAAGTTCTATTAAAAAATAAATTCAGATAGTTATAATTGCGTAAAGAAAAATACAGGGGTCCAGGAATTCTTATGAGTGGGCTACAGACTATGGTATCCGAGTGTACGGCCGCGCTAATAAGTCATGGCCCAGCTGTCATTACGTTTGGCTCGCTCTGTGCTGTATTAATGTCTGTCAGATGTTGAATGGGGTTGGTAAGTGTAGGAACATGGTTGTATATCTCACTCAAAAAGAAGAAATCATGCGTAAATTTTGCTGATACCAATTATTGATCAAACATACTTGGTGCCCAGACATCACTTATTAGCGCGACTGTACAGTACATGAATGTCAACTACAAAATGTCTATCAGTGCCCTGTGTCTATTGTCCAAAGAAGATACCGGTATATTAACCCCTTGAAGCTCTGACGCGTTTTAGCAGTTTATTTTGGCTATCATTAAACGATTTTATGCAGATTAGGAAGGATCTGTGGGTATTAAAAGGGTAAAGACTATCTCAATCAACCCTCTGACTTCCATATACCCTTCCTATAATAAAATCGTCTAATAATTACCAGAAAATAAAACAGAAATGCGTATAGGAGCTTGACAGGGTTAATATTCTCGAAAAGAGGGTGTCAAACGTGATATTTATTCCAGTCTTTTTAGTCACTATTACTAAATATACAGTTATATATATATATATATATATATATATATATATATATATATTTGTTATGTGTCTGGAAGCGATAAAATGGCCGAGGCAATGCTATTTCATATTAATTTGCTTGTATCCCATCTCATATTCATTAAATTCTTAAAGGGAGATGGTTCACTTTTTGGGCGATTTTTGCATGTTTTCATTATTTTTCTAGTTTCCTCCCTAGACCTCCATCAAATTTATAAAAAAACATCCATTAAATCCCCCTTCTAGATTAATTTGTACATTTTTCGGTAGAAAAATTTCCCGGTTTTTCCAACATTACAGGCTCACTATCGTTCGCCAGGGAAAAAATCGACACCTAAATAGCACCAATGGTCTAAATATTGACGAAGAAATGGGGCGAAAGGTCTTAAAATCGACTAACTAATGGGGCATACATCTTAACATCTGATAACTAATGGGGCTAAACATGAGGGAGAAAGTGGCCCAGAAAACCTGCCCATGTCCCCTTAAAACAAAATGACCCCGGTTTGACACCCTGCTTGATCATTAACCCCTTCTGTACCGGTGATGTACAGTCGCGCTAATAAGTGATGACTCAGCACCAGTTATATTTCGATCAATAATTGGTGTCAGCACTATCTAAGCTTCATTTCTTCATATTGAGTGAAATATACAAACATGTCCCTACACTTACCTACCCTATTAAACATCTGACAGACATTAATACAGTACAGAGCAAGCCAAAGGTAATGCCAGCTGGGACATGACTTATTAGCGCGGCTGTATATTTCATTATATTCTGGCAACTATTAGACGATTTTGTTCAGCTTAGGAAGGACGTCTACTCAATAAAAGGCCACAGACTGTCTCAATAAAAGGCCACAGACTGTCTCAATAAAAGGCCACAGACTGTCTCAATAAAAGGCCACAGACTGTCTCAATAAAAGGCCACAGACTGTCTCAATAAAAGGCCACAGACTGTCTCAATTCATCTTGTTAGCTACCATATATCCTTCCTAAGCTTTATAAAAATCGTCTAAACGTAGCTGAAATCAAAACAAAAAGGCGTCGCCGGTACGGAAGGGGTTAATGTAGGCTAACTCAAATGATTCCTCAAGGGGGCCCACCTCGCTTTTGTTTATCTTTCTCTCCCTCTCTCTCTTTGGCTTGTATCCATTCGGCCTCATTCAGCCTACTGTTTTAAGACGTTTACCCCATCCAGGTGTCAATATTTTCCTGGCGAGCGGTAGCGAGCCAGCATATATATTTTGGTTTTGACAGCAAGCTAAATTTGTAAATTTTTCGATAGAAAAATTTCTCCGGCGAAGCCGGATTTCTCCATACAATGCTGGCTCGCTAGCGCTCGCCAGGAAAAAATCGATACCTGGATGGGGATAAACGTCTTAAAACAGTTGGCTGAATGGGGCCGAATGGATACAAGCCAGGAAAAGAGAGAAAAGGAGAAAAATATTAAAACAAAAAACCGGTGACCCCCCTTAAGTGATTTATAATTGTCAATGAATGCAACATGTCTGTCTGCCAATGTCCAGTTGAGATGGGTGAGCCCTGCCCTAGAGAACATAATATATGCTGTATATCCTAAGCTGAATATAACCCTCCCTCAGTTTAAGGGGAGATAAGCTGTTTTTCTGGTCCCCCTTCTTCCTCATGTTTAGCCCCGATAGTTTTCAGATTTCAAGACGTTCGGCCCATTAGTTTGGCGATTTTAAGACCTTTCACCCCATTTCTTTGTCAATATTAAGATTTTTTGGTGTCATTTAGGTGTCGATTTTTTCATGGCGAGCGATAGCGAGCCTGTAATTTAAGAGAAACTAGCCTTTGGCCGGCCATTTTTCTATCGAAAACTGCACAAATTTATCTTGAAGGATGGTCTTGTCTGAGTATTTTTTAAGCTTGATGGAGGTCTAGGGAGAAAACGAATTAAATAATAAAAATATACTTAAATGAACAAATATTAACGACCTATGAGTGCAAAATGTAACCTGAATAAGAACCTCCCTCAGTTACTTTATGTGAGATAATTGTGTGCAACTATGTGTGCCGGATGTCCATATGCCTATTGCCCTCAGTGTCTCTCCGGTCAGCTCCCCCCCCCCCCCCCACACCGTCTGGACACCCCAAATTGTAGCGGTCTCAAAGCACCGCACATAAAGGAAGGACGGATATCGCAAATTTGTACCGAATTATCGTAACAATACCGGACTGCTGAGGGGGAGGGAGGGAGGGATGAAAGGAGAGAGAGAGAGAGAGAGAGGAAGGAAGGATGGATGGATGGATGGGTGATAGAGGAAGGAATTATGGATGGATGGATGGATGGGTGATAGAGGAAGGAAGGATGGATGGATGGATGGGTGATGGAGAGAGAGACGATGGATGGATGGGTGATGGAGAGAGAGAGGAAGGATGGATGGATGGATAGGTGATAGAGTGAGTGAGGAAGGATGGATGGATGGGTGATAGAGAGAGGAAGGAAGGATGAATGGATGGATGGGTGATAGAGAGAGGAAGAAAGGAAGGATGGAAGGATGGATGGATGGGTGATAGAGAGAGGAAGGATGGATGGATGGGTGATAGAGAGAGGAAGGATGGATGGGTGATAGAGAGAGGAAGGATGGATGGATGGATGGGTGATGGAGAGAGAGAGGAAGGATGGATGGATGGATGGGTGATAGAGAGAGGAAGGATGGATGGATGGATGGATGGCTAATTGGTAGGAAACAGAGAGTCAGCATAAATGGTACCAAGTCAGAGTGGGGAGCAGTCAAAAGTGGTGTCCCCCAGGGATCGGTATTAGGTCCCCTGTTATTTCTTATATACATAAATGACCTAGATTTAGGTATAACTAGTAGGATAAGTAAATTCGCAGACGATACTAAAATGGGGAGATCAATTGATTCAGATAGCGATATAGAGTGCCTCCAAAGGGATCTAGATACCTTACATGAATGGTCAGTAAATTGGCAGATGAAGTTTAACATTGACAAATGCAAGGTATTAAAGATAGGGAAGATGCAAACAAATGTTAAATATAAACTAGCTAATTTAGAATTAGAAAATTCAGACTGCGAGAAAGATCTAGGTGTGTTTGTTAGCAATGATTTGAAGCCTAGAGAGCAGTGTATAAGCGTTCGTGATGGGGCGAGCAGGATTCTCGGGTTCATCTCTGGGAGTGTGAGTGGCAGAACTGCTGATGTTATCTTGAAACTTTGCTTGTCATTGGTGGGACCCCATATGGATTGTGCTGTCCAGTTTTGGTGTCCTTGTTGCAGAGTGGACATAGATTCGTTGGAGAGAGTTCAGCGTGGAATGGCAAGGGTGATCCATAGTATTGGAGGTTTTCCGTATGAAGAGGGGTTGAAGAAATTGGGTTTGCATTCGTTGGAGAGGCGCGGAGTTGGAGGGGGTATGATAGAGGTGTTCAAGTGGGTTAGTGGGATTGGCGGGGGGGACGTGACAAGTGTACTGGAGCTCAGTGATAGCGAAGGAACTCGTACCGGTGGTTTCAGGTTGGATGAGTTTCGTTTCGGAGGAGATATGGGCGGGTGTTGGTTTGGTAACAGAGTTGTGGATGGGTGGAGTGGGCTACCAAGTGATATGGTGGGATCGGGGACGATGGGGAGCTTTGGGAGAAGATTGGATAGGCATATGGACGAGAAGGGTTGGGTGTGAAGGGGGATCAGCCGGGTTGGGCCAATCAGCGCTCTGCAGACCCCCGTAATCCTGCGTTAATCTCTAACCGGTTTGGTAAGATGATCCTCAGGGTATTAGAGTGTTGAGCCTATAATTGGGCTTTGTAATTGGGGTTGTGTGGGACAGGGATCTGCCTTGCTTAGGCCAATCGGCTTTCTGCAGACTCCCATTTTCTTATGTTCTTATGTTCTTATGGATGGATGGGTGATAGAGAGAGGAAGGATGGATGGATGGATGGGTGATGGAGAGAGAGAGGAAGGATGGATGGATGGGTGATAGAGTGAGGAAGGAAGGATGGATGGATGGGTGATAGAGAGAGAGAGGAAGGAAGGATGGATGGATGGATGGGTGATAGAGAGAGGAAGGATGGAAGGAAGGATGGATGGATGGGTGATAGAGTGAGGAAGGACGGA
>CM064505.1:31631243-31676243 GCA_032716605.1 Paralithodes platypus | reverse complement strand
TGACCTGGATGTGTGAGAGTTTGTGTTTTTTATCTGTGTTTATTTTTTGTTTTATGTTGTTTTTGTGTTTTCCCTGTTCTTGCTCTGTCTTGAGTCGGCTACCCCCAAAATGGGGATTGGGCCTGAGCATATAGATAGATAGATAGTGAAGTACTTACTACAGTTCATATTGTCGATGCCTTTGATGATTTTGAACACTTGAATTAAGTCGCCTCTTAATCTGCGCTGGGTTAAAGGAAATAGATTTAATTCTCTAAGACGCTCCTCGTATGGTTTGTTCTTTAGGCTAGGTATCATTTTGCTAACTCTACGTTGAACTCGTTCTAGCTTGTCTATATCTTTTTGGTAATAAGGGCACCAGGATTGAACGCAGTATTCCAGAAGAGGGCGGACTAAGGAATTGTAAAGGGTTAGGATAACGTCTTTGGATTTATGCTCAAATGACCTGCCTATAAAGCCAATTATTTTGATTGCCTTCTTAACAACTTCTGAACATTGTTGGCTCGGTTTTAGGTTACTCGATATTGTTACTCCCAGATCGGTTTCTCTGTTTACATTCTTAAGCTTTTTTTTTTTTTTTTTTCTATGTGATTGAGGGAGGCAAAAGGCATAACTGCCTATAGCGAGTGCCTCCCCCATAGTTGAAAGAGTGACAGGGCCAAAATCAAGGGACGTTCGAGCCAAAATGCCTGGACACACGGAGTTTGAAGCAATTTAAGTCATAGGAAGAGGGAAAGACTGATTCTGGGAGAGAGTTCCAGAGCTCAGATGTTGAGTAGAAGAAAGTTTGAGAGTAACGTTTCACTCTTGGGTTGGAGAGTTGCACAGAGTAGGGGTGGGATTGAGTTGCAAGACGGGTACCACGTGCCCTACGTAAAGGAGGTGGTATGCACTGGGATAGCTCTGAGGAACACTGATTATTATAGTAGCGATAGAATAGCGAGAGAGATGCAACATTGCGGCGGAGAGAGAGAGATTGCAGAGAGTTGGTGAGTGGACGGGAGTTAATGATACGAAAGGCCTTCCTTTCAACTTTGTCTAGGAGAGCGGTGTGAGAGGAACCTCCCCACACATGTGAACAATACTCAATACAAGGGCGCACTATGCCCCTGTACAGAGCAAGAAGCTGTGCAGGGGAAAAGAACCCCCTAAGGCGGTTGAGCACACCCAGCTTCTGGGAGGCTGCCTTAGCAAGACTGGTAATATGGTCCTTCCAAATGAGAGCAGAAGAAAAAGAGACACCAAGAATATTGAGAGAAGATGAAGGGTTGATTTTTGTATTGTTGAAGAATAAGGGATAGTCCGCTGGGAGATCCTGACGGGTAGATAGATGGAGAAATTGGGTTTTGGAAGCATTAAAGTTAACAAGGTTTTCTCTGCCCCAATTGGAAATAGTATTTAGATCAGAATTTAAGAGTTCTATGGCTTCATTACGTTTGTCGTTGAGGGATTGCTGGCTGGGGCGTTCTGAAAAACTAATGGAGTAGTGTAAGGTTGAGTCGTCTGCGTATGAATGGATGGGAATTAAGGTACAGTTAAGGAGATAATTTATAAAAATTAGAAAGAGAATAGGAGATAGGACAGAGCCCTGAGGAACACCGGAGTTTATAGGGTGAGGAAGTGAACAATGGCCGTCCACAACCGCAGCTATGGAACGGCCGGAAAGGAAATTAGAGACAAAGGCACAGATGGAGGAATAGAAACCGAAGGAGGGTAGTTTAGAAATTAAAGATTTATGCCAGACTCTATCGAAGGATTTCGATATGTCTAGTGCAATAGAAAAAGTCTCACCGAAGTCCCGAAAGGAGGATGACCAAGAGTTAGTAAGATATGAAAGAAGATCACCAGTAGAGCGACCCTTAAGGAAGCCATACTGGCGATCTGAGAGCAGATTATGAGAAGAGAAATGCTTAAGAAATTTGGAAGCAAGAATAGTTTCAAAAACTTGAGAAAGACAAGAGATAAGAGCAATTGGACGATAGTTGGAGGGTTGAGAGCGGTCACCCTTCTTTGGGACAGGTTGAATGTGAGCAAACTTCCAGCATGAAGGGAAGACGTTAGAGGATAGACAGAGACGAAAGAGTTTGCCTAGGCAGGGAGTCAGCACGGAAGCACAGTTTTTGAGAACAACAGGAGGAACACCGTCCGGACCTTACGCCTTATTAGTGTTAAGCCCAGCTGAGTGCCATTCATTAAATAGTTTGCTTTCTCATTATGGTATCCGATATGTAGTACTTTACATTTATCCGAATTGAAACCCATTTGCCAAATTTGGGCCCAACATGACAACTTATCTAGATTGTGTTGCATATCGTCAACTTGTTCTTTTGAGAGTACGCTATTTGCAATTTTTGTATCGTCAGCAAATTTTGAGATTGTACAGGTGAGACCCTCATCTATGTCGTTGATGTAAATTAGAAAGAGAATTGGTCCTAGTACCGATCCCTGGGGTACCCCGCTACTTACATTGGTCCATTTAGATGCCTTACCGTTTATGACTACTCTTTGCTTTCTGTCGCTGAGCCAATTTTCTATCCATTTCAACACACCATCTTGTATTCCATGCGCTTTTAGTTTTAGCAGTAAACGTTTGTGGGGAACTTTGTCAAAGGCTTTTTGAAAATCAAGGTATATAATATCTACAGCTTTACTCTCATCGTAGAGGTTGAGGATATCGTGGAAGAAGTCTAAGAGGTTTGTTAAACAGGAACGTTTTTTACGAAAGCCGTGTTGAGTATCTTTAAGTATGTTATTTTCCTCTAAGTGATTTACGAGTCTGTCTCTTATGAGTGTTTCTAACATTTTACATACAACTGAGGTTAAGCTAACTGGACGATAGTTACTGGGTAGGGATTTGCTGCCTTTTTTTAATATCGGTGTTACATTGGCTAGCTTCCACTGATCAGGCATATTTCCAGACTGCAAGGATTTATTAAATAGCAATGTCAGTGGTTTGGAGAGCTCATCCTTAGCTTCCTTTAGGAATCTAGGTGAGATTTTATCAGGGCCAGGCGTTTTATTTACCTTGAGTTTATCTAAACAATTCAATATCTCTCTCTCTGTAACGGTGATATTGCTTAGAACATCTGAATTATCAATCTGAATCGGCGATGGTGATATCACTGAGGTTTTCCGTTGTAAAAACTGATGCAAAGAAGGTATTGAGGGCATGACTCATTTGTACTTAGTCTTTGGTGTATTCTCCATTTTCATCGACTAACGGTCCAACAGTTGAAGTAACTACTTTTTTCTTTCTGATATAACTATAGAATTCTTTCGGGTTTGTTTTACTTTGATTCGCAACATGTAACTCCAGGGTCTTTTTACTTTGCTTAATTAACTTTTTGGCTTTGCATCGTAGCTCTACAAATTTCACCCGTTCTTCGTCATTTTGTAAGGATTTTAATCTATCATTAGCAAATTTTTTAGCAAGCAGACAGTTTGAAATATCTTTATTCCACCATTTGGGCTTATTATTAAGGCCTGGACGCCGTATTTTCGATGGTATGCAGTCCTGCACTGCACTAGTGGAAGGAATCAGTCACGTAAATATATAATATAAATTACCAAACAGTAGTATAATTAATCTAGACAATAAACAAATAAATAAATACCGGTCATGCTAAAGAACAGTGGAGTTATTTCATTTGGCGATTAAGGGGAGATGGGTCGTTTTTTCTGGTCCCCCTTCTCCCTCATGCTTAGCCCTATTTATTTTCAGATTAGAAGACGTTCGGCCCATTAGTTTTGCTATTTTAAGACCTTTCACCCTATTTCTGTCAATATTAAGACCTTTCACGTAATTTAGGTGTTGATTTTTTCCTGGCGAGCGTTAGCTACCATGTATTTTAAGGAGAAGCGGCCTTCGGCCGGGAAATTTTTCTACCAAACAATGTACAAATTTATCTTGAAGGATGGTATTGGACGGGTGTGTGTGTGTGTGTGTATGTGTGTGTGTGTATGTGTGTGTGTGTGTGTGTGTTTTTTTTTTTTTTTTTTTTTTAAAGATTGGTGGAGGTCTAGGGAGGAAACTACAAACATAATAAAAATATACATAGCTGAGCATAATAATATGCCCATCCACCCTTAAAGGACAAAGGCAGAGCTATTTGTTAACCCTTTCACTATTTGAACACGCTTTCTTCAATTTATTCTGGCTGCCATTAGATGATTTTTTGCGCTTAGGAAGTACCTCTAGGACTTTAAAGGATCAAAACCAGCTCCATTCGGCATCGGGACTCCCACAGATCCTTCCTAGGTTGAATAATACCTTCTAACCATAGCCAGAATAAATTGGTAAAACACGTCATAATATTCAGAGGGAAGGTTATTAGTTAGCGATCAAATCAGGTTAAGTATAACACCCATTACTCGTGATACGTAGAATTTTCGTTTAAGGGGGGGTCACCGGCTTTTTTCCATCTGTTTCTCCTTGTTCTCGCTTTCCCTGGCTTGTATCCATTTGGCCCCATTCAGCCAACTGTTTTAAGACGTTTATTCCCATCCAGGTGTCGATTTCTTCCTGTGGAGTGATAGCGAGCCAGCATTGAATGGAGAAATCCGGCTTCGCCGGAGACATTTTTCTATCGAAAAATGTACAAATTTAGCTTGCTGTCAAAACCAAAATATATATATGCTGGCTAGCAACCGCTCGCCAGGAAAATATTGACACCTGGATGGGGGTGAACGTCTTAAAACAGTAGGCTGAATGGGGCCGAATGGATACAAGCCAAAGAGAGAGGGAGAGAAAGAGGTGGGCTCCCTTAACAGTAAGATCAAGTCAATTGTAATGATAGGTAGGTTCAGGGTGTCAAGCGAAAGCCGATTCCATTCTTTTCAGTTTTTAGTATTGTATATGCTTAGCTAAAATTATGGTTAATAGTTCAAATTATGTCTCTGAAAGTGACAAAATTAGCAAATCAATTCTATTTCATGTTAATTTGTTTGTATTCCTCCTCATATTCCTTCAAGTCTTCAAACAAAATTTCTCCTGGGTAGGTTAGCTTTCAGATTAGGTAAAGGACAAAACACTAATTTGTGATAAACAGGATTCGGGGTTAGCCATAAGATTAATTAGTACCGCACTATAAACTACAATAGCTCTGAATAATGTTTGGTAAGGTTCTGGGATACTTATAAGATTAGGTACAGGTAAAGTACTGTATAATAGCTCTGACTTATGATATGTAGGGATCTGAGTTAGTTATCAAATCAGGTAAAGTATAATAGCTGACTTAATGATATGGAGGGATCTGAGTTAGTTATCAAATCAGGTAAAGTATAATAGCTGACTTAATGATATGGAGTGATCTGAGTTAGTTATCAAATCAGGTAAAGTATAATAGCTGACTTAATGATATGGAGTGATCTGAGTTAGTTATCAAATCAGGTAAAGTATAATAGCTGACTTAATGATATGGAGGGATCTGAGTTATAGCTATAAAATCAGGTAATGTATAAAATGTATAAAGTATAATATGAAGTATAACATAAGAAAACAGGAGTACTGACTGTATTGGCCCACACAAGGCATAACCTTTTCACACTCAACCCATCTCGTCATTGTGTCTAGCCAATTTATCCTAAAGCTCTCTGTCGTTCTTGTTCCTATACTATGACATTCGGATTCTTAAAGTTGGATAAGGATCGTCTATAGGCTACAATGACGAACTGAGATTTAGGAACTGAGTACGGTATTGATATTGATATATATATATATATATATATATATATATATATATATATATATATATATATATATATATATATATATATATATATCTATTAGGTGTAGGCCTATGAAGGAGTCAATAGGCAAAGTTGCCTGTGACAATTGTCTCCCCCAAATTTGAAACAGTGATAGAGAGCCAAATTCAAGGTACCTTAGAGTCAAAATGTCTGCACACACAGAGTTTGAAGCAGTTTAATTTATAGGATGAGGGAAAGACAGATTGAATGTGTTTCAAGGCTTACTTGTTACGTAGTAAGAAAGACTGGGAAAAAAGATTTACTCTTGGGTTAGAGAGTTGGAAAGAATAGGGGTGGGCGTGAATTGAAAGATGGTTGCCCCCCACTCTCTGTAGGGGAAGAGGTATACACTGAGAAAACTCTGAAGAACACTTATTATTGTAATAGCGGTAGAAAAGAGAGATGCAACATTACGGCGAGGGAATTAGTAAGAGGACGTAAGTTGATGAGACGAAATAGATGAAATGGGTGGAAAATCCCCAAACATGCGAACAATACTCAATGCACTACGCTACGAACAGTTCCATACTATATTACCAACACCAAACGTTTCGACATCACACTGGTGTCATCATCAGTGGTCTTCTTCGTAGTACATCGGAGAGAGGAGTGTTCCTTGGGAACTGTATCTTTAGCAGGAATAGAAGAACAAAGTACGCTATGAACAGTTCCATACTTTATTACCAATACCAAACGTTTCGACATCACACTTGTGTCATCATGGAACTGTTCGTAGCGTACTTTGTTCTTCGATTCCTGCTGAAGATACGGTTTCCAAGGAACACTCCTCTCTCCGATACTCAATAAATGGGCGCACTGCGCCCATGTACAGAGAAAAAAAGCTGTGCAGGGGTGAAGAACCCACAGAGATAGTTGAGCAAACCTAACTTCTGGGAAGCTGTTTTAGCAAGAGTGGTAATATGATCTTTCCAAGAAAGGTCAGGAGAAAAAGAAACACCAAGAATACTGAGAGAAGATGAAGGGTTGATTTATGTATTGTTGAAGAGTACCGGTAAGTGAGTAAGTGATAATAGTATGGAAGAATGCGACAGGTAGATAGGAGAAATTGGGTTTTGAAAGCATTGAAAATAATAAGATTTTCTCTGCCCCAGTCAGACATAATTGGTAATCAGAAGATAAGCACGCTATGGCCTCGTTACGTTACTACGTTACGTGAGTTTTGGAGTGGTCGCATTGTGGGTCATTTTGGAAATCTAGTTAAATAGTGTAAGGAAGAGCATTGGAGTGATAGGACTGGAGGTATAGTTGAGAAGATTATTAATGAAAATGAGAAAGAGAAGTGGAGACAGGACAGAACTCTGAGGAACACCGGAGTTGATAGGTTGAGGAAGCAAGCGATGGCCGTCCATAACCGCAGCTATCGAATGGCCAGATATTAAATTAGAGACAAAGGCACAGATGGAGGGATAAAAATCGAAGGAGGGTAGTTTAGAAATTAGAGTTTTTGCTAGACTCTATCGAAGGCTTTCGATAAGTTTAGTGCAATAGACAAAGTCTCACTGAAGTCCCGAAAGGAGGACGACCAAGAGTTAGCAAGATACTGGCGCGCGACGATCTGAAATTAGATTATGGGAAGGCAAATGCTTAAGAAATTTTGAATTAAGAATAGGCTTAAAATCTTTAGAGATGCAAGAAATTAGAACAATTGGATGATAGTGGCAGGGTTGAGAGTGGTCACCCTTCTTTGGGACAGGTTGAATAAAGGCAAACTTCAAGCAAAAGGGAAAGACGTTAGAGGAAAGGCAGAGATGAAAGAATTTGTCTAGGCAGGGTGTCAGCATGGAAGAACAGTTTTTGAGTACAACAGGAGGAACACCATCGGGTTAGTACACCTTCTAAGTAATAAGGCCAGAGAATGTACAATCGCGATAAGAAGTGATGACTCGCTTTATAATATAAAAGTCCCCAAATCTAGCTATCGCTGGCAACTCACCACTGCCACTCGGTGACGGTCTTTTCTTAATTTAAAGCTATAGGTCTTTGGTTATTTCCAATAATTGTCCTACGGACAAAATTAACCTACTTATGCTTTATAAATTGAATGAAGTTTAAATAAATATAAGTAAGGTTTGCTGTCAATTTCTTCATAAAATAATACAAATATATAACTCACATGCGCTATTTAGCATGTTGACACTCCCGGGGCTTGGAAGCTGGTCCAAGGATCGCTGCTTTAAGCAAGCGAGTCAGTCATTGTCAGGATATGAGGGGGAGCATATCTCTTCTGCTTTTATTGCCACATTTGTTCTTTGCTATTTGCTTAAATACTACGAGTTTCACATTGTTTCGTTCGGCTTAGTCTCAACTTTTTTATTATTTGGTTTCCTCTCACGTAATGAGAGAAATATATGGCAACAATACTTATATAATTATGATTGGTTTTACTTCCTTAAATAAAGGTATCCCCTGTGTGTAATAAAGGTATATAATAGAGCCTCAATTGCTGCCAGATAGCACTTTCTGAGGTACTGAAAATTGAGTCATCACTTAGTAGAAACTGTACATCCTTAGATGAGATTAGGATATTAGGCATACATAAGAGAGAGGGAGGAACAGCACATTAATCATCCAAGGTGGAGGTTTTAGCGAAAGTTTGAGCGAACAGTTCAGTTCTGTCAGAGGAAGAAATGACAGTGGTGCTGTCAGTGGAAAAGAGGAGGGAAAGACGAGAAAGTAAAATTGTTCAAGAGGTTTTTGGCTAGATGTCAGAAAGCTTGGGAAGAGCTAGAGTTAGAAAGTTCAGAACATTTATTATTGTTGAAAGAGTTTAAAAGCGACGGTACCGTTTGAATAATATATATACAAATATATATACTGTATATATATATATATATATATATATATATATATATATATATATATATAGTATATATACTGTATATATATATATATATATATATATATATCTATATATATATATATATATATATATATATATATATATATATATATATTAATGTACCGTACGGGTTCGACTGTAGTAAGGTTTATGAACATAAGACAATCGGAGTCTGCAGAAAGCTGATTGGCTAATACAAGGTAGGTCCCTCTCACACCCATCCTACCTCGTCCATATGTCTTTCTAATGTTATCTTGAAGCTCTCTATCGTTCTTGATCCTACTATGGTGCTAGGTAGAATATTCCACATACTTTATCTACAACTCTGTTACCAAACCAGTATTTGCCTACATCTTGATATGACCTATCTCTCACCCAGGCGTTTTAAGGGAGTCCACCTCGCTTGTTTTCTCTTTCTCTCCCTCTCTCTTTGGCTTGTATCCATTCGGCCCAATTCAGCCTACTGTGTTAAGACGTTTACCCCCATCAGGGTGTTAATATTTTCCTGGCGAGCGGTAGCAAGCCAGCATATCTATATTTTTGTTTTGACAGCAAGCTAAATTTGTACATTTTTCGATAGAAAAATTTCTCCGGCATAGCCGGATTTCTCCATACAATGCTGGCTCGCTATCGTTCGCCAGGAAGAAATCGACACCTGGATTGGGATAAACGTCTTTAAACAGTTGGCTGAATGGGGCCGAAGGGATACAAGCTAGGGAAAGCGAGAAAAGGAGAGAACGATCAAAAAAAGCCGGTGACCCCCCTTCATCCAGTTATTGTTATATTCGAATGTGGGAGAAGTAAGGTATAGAACATGGTATATAAGAGGTTAGGTGTGGGAAAGGTACTAAGGTGTGGAACTGAGGTGGTGGGTGCTATGGAAAGAAGGTAAGGAAAGGCTTGAGGCGATAGATGGAGAAGAGAAGAAAGGGATTGGTGGGAGAGGACAAGGGAAATGGTGTGTGTGTGTGTGTGTGTGTGTGTGTGTGTGTGTGTGTGTGTGTGTGTGTGTGTGTGTGTGTGTGTGTGTGTGTGTGTGTGTGTGTGAAGATAAATTATGTGTGAATGATGGCGTTTAAGGATCTAAGTTATTGTATGCATGTGTTTGAGGATCTGTGTATATGTGCTTAAGGATTGTGTCTGCATATATGAGGATATGTGTAGTGTGTGCATGTGATATACAGTATGTGTTTACTTGAAGATGTCGGCGTATGTTTGCTTAAGGGAGCTCAGACGGTATTGTGCAGCATAATTTACTGGTTCGGCTCAATGGTTTAAGGAGGAGGTTTAGTTTGCTCTCTAAACTTCTATCAAACTTTAAAAAACACCCACAAGACCCCCCTTCGATATAAATTTGTACATTTTTCGGTAGAAAAATGTCCCGGCCGAAAGCCGATTCCTCTTCAAATACAGGCTCGCTATAGCTCGCTAGGAAAAAATCGACACCTAACTGGCACGAAAGGTCTAAATATTGGCAAAGGAATGGGGCAAAAGGTCTGAAAAACGCCAAACTAATGAGGCGAATGTCTTGAAATCTCATAACTAATAGGACTAAACATGATAGAAGAGAGGACTCTAAAAACCAACTGCCTCCCCTTAAGTATACCTGTGATTGTATCTGCATATATAAGGATTTGTGTTTGTGAATGTGTGGTGTGTGTGTGTGTGTGTGTGTGTGTGTGTGTGTGTGTGTGTGTGTGTGTGTGTGTGTGTGTGTGTGTGTGTGTGTGTGTGTGTGTGTGTGATCAACTTGGAGCACTGCAGACGTGGGAACGGGGTAGAAAATGCAACCAGTAAGAACTTTTCGATATAATGACTAACGATTAGGCTAATGTCGCTATACTTTTGTTCAATCATTATTTATTTATCGCCGGAGAGAGAGAGAGAGAGAGAGAGAGAGAGAGAGAGAGAGAGAGAGAGAGAGAGAGAGAGAGAGAGAGAGAGGACATAACTAACACGTCGTGTAAACAAGCATTATATGTTTACCTTGCAAAATAAATACATTTCCATTTACATACTGCATAGCCGATAGACACTTGAAATATCTATCGTATTTTCTAGACGGACCTGAAATTTGTATTACACATATATATGAACTCATAAATCAAACACAATCAGTGAATCTAAGCAAAGGCAAGTCATGTTGTTGTACGAACAGACACGCTTCTTTACAAGCATTATACATTTTGCGATAATATAATGTTATGGTCTTCGAAAGGGGTGAAGTCACAGAGTGTGAGGTGAAGCTGAACGGTCAGGCTATGGAGATCGTCAACTCTTTTAAGTATCTGGGCAGTGTGTTGAGTAAAGATGGGACTATGGATGAAGAGGTGCGGGAGAGGGTACAACAGGGGAAGAGGGTTGTAGGAACGCTAAAAGCAGTAACAAGAAATAGGGTGGTCAGTATGGAAGTGAAGAAGTCCTTGCATGACAGTGTGGTAATCCCGACACTGACTTACGGAAGCGAAGCATGGACGTTGGTTGAGAGACTCAGACCAAGAGTGAGAGCAGTGGAAATGAATTACTTAAGGAGTGCGTGCGGAGTTACATGGAGGGATAGACAGACTAATGAGGAAGTAAGAAGGAGGTGTGGTGTGGAGGTAGATGTGCTGGAAAGTGTGAAAAGGAACAACTTGAGATGGTTCGGCCATATGGAACGTATGGAAAGCGAGAGAATGACTAAGAGGGTGTACGAGAGCGAGGTGGAGGGACAGAGGGGGAGAGGTAGACCGAATATGAGGTGGAAGGATGGAGTGAGGAACTACATGAACGAAGGCGGTGCTGGTTGGGGGGAGGGGCGTCGACTGACTGGGGACAGAGGTGCATGGGGGCGGTTCGTTCGTGGCCACCCCTTCGGGGATCACGGCGTCAGGCAATAGATAGATAGATAGATAATGTGATGATTTTGGATAGTGATAAGCCAGGACTGTTGTTTTTGTTTGTGTTGGCTATACATAAGTCTGCAGAGCCGTTTGGTCCCACACAAGGCAGATCCCTTTCACATCAAACCCAATTCCTAGACAAAATCCATCACCGTCATGGAAATTACTAGTTTTGCCATAATCCTAACTAGTCAATATACGGTATAGTTGTAGCAAAGCCGGTATCACACGAGAGCTTTTATAGTCAACATTCGATGCATGGTGATGGGCTGGTCTATCAGAGTGAGAACTGAGCGATCTCTGCCATACCCATAGCTTACTCTAACTGTTCCTTTTACTTATATATTTTCTAGATCTCAAGTGACGGCGTCTCTTCCGTGGATTGACCTCCCAATCTACCAAGATTGGAAGCCAAAGCGTCACATTTTTCCTTTGCCCCTCAACTTTCTCTTCATAATTGCTGAGGGGCACAGGGCCCTGGGTGGGGCTTTGGTTTCCCGGGCGTTTCCTCACCCTCCCCAGCTCCCCGCCATGGAGTGGCTTGGGTCACCCAGGCTTTATTGTGGTCGGCAGGGAGGGTTCTGTGGGGGCGCTCGGTTATGGCCTTGACCTTGCTCGGGGCCTTGGGGCTGTTCGGCCAGGCAGCTTGGGGAACAGCAACAACAACAACAACATTCGATGATCAACATTTGTCTGGCAACATTTCTGTAGTATTTGGCACTGGTATCGGGAACTAGACTGTTGATAGATAAATTTAGGCAACCGAAATATTTTACATAATGGGAAGTGTGGCGGAGTGGTCTTACCACTGGACTGGTAATCCAATAGACCCGGGTTCGAATCCCAATATGTCAATGGTAAGATATTATTGGGATGGAATTTGTGCTGTACCTAGCTAGTAGTATCAGCGCATTACCACGGCATACCGAAATGCCAAAAAAATACACTCATTGTTCCCTGATTAAATAGCATTGTATGAATATTCCCATATTCAAAAATATGCTACAGGGGGGCAATGCCTAGTGAGTTAATTGCTCAATAGGTGGCGTTCTGAGAGTGAGGGTCCGAGTGTGGGGGGTGAGACTGTGAAGCGCAGAGGCGAGGCGGCTTCAGAGATGGAGTTGCTTCGAGCCGTGAAGCTTCGCATGTCTCACTCCCTAGTCTGGAGCAAGACCTCACCGTGTGCAGCGGTAGAGCATAAAGGCCATCAGCCTATGCCCGAGAGAGAGTAGTTGGGAAAAAAAAAAAAAACAAAAAAATTGACCCCCATAAGCTGCCAGACCAGTGTTGAGGATACATGTTGAGGGAAAAAGCGCTCGTGTGATACCGGCTTAATTGTAATGAAAAGTACAAACACATTAGTAAAGTAGGCTACTACCATTGCAATTACAACAACTAACGTAGCATATTAATTGGCTAGGGAGGGATAAGGCAAATCTATACTGTAGTACCGGTACAGTATTTGCCACCGACAATGAAGGGAACACAGTTTAAGGAGAGGTTTTGTACTCGTTCCCTAGACCTCCATCCTGCTTAAAATTACACCGCCTAGACCCCCTTTCCAGATAAATTTGTACATTTTTTTCGGTAGAAAAATGTCGGGTTCCTCTTATTACAGGCTCGCTATCGCTCGCCAGAAAAAATCGACACCAAGATGGCACGAAAGGTCTTAAAATTGACAGAAATGGGGCGAAAGATATTACACTCGCCAAACTAATGGGGCGAGTCAAAAGCAATGGGGTTAAACATGAGGGAGAAAGGGGTCAAGACAAAAAATCCCTCTAGTGGAAATCTCCCCTAGGACTACGAGCCATAGTTTTATACCACCCGACCGAGCAAATATCATTCTATCATTACTTGATAATGCTGGTTGTCCAGTGAAACGCGTCGTATATCCTGTATCATCATGAACATTAATGTAACCCTGTACCACCATGAATTTTGCTAACCTCATTCATCTACTTCCTGCCACCCAGCGAAAACTCATCAGAGACCTGGAAACCTTGAATAATAACATTTCCAACGCAGAAATTGCCATTTCTTTCAACCTCGTATGTATTAAAGAAAATGTATTACCTGGCTTTACTAACACACACATATATATATATATATATATATATATATATATATATATATATAAATAAATAGAACACCCCTTTCAATATGATGATACACTATAACATTTCATTCTGGTAGACATTAGACGAATTTATACACATTAGCATGGACCTGCGAGAATAAATGTGTTAATACGATATCAATTAAACGTCTGGCTCCCTTATTTCCCAATCTGAATGAAATCGTCTACTGAGAGCCAGAACAAAAGGAAACAAGTGTCACCGTATAATAAACGGGTTAAGAGAATGCTAAATATAAAGGCAGCATCTGATTGGTTGTGTTATGATATGATCTATGTGAGCATGATGATTCTGGGAGTGGTTTAAGTATTTGTATGTGAGTTTGTGGGTGGTTGAGTGCATTGTATACTTTATGTTCTGAGTGAATGTGTGTGTATGTGTATGTGTGTGTGTTTCAATGTGTGTGTGTTTGAGTGTGTGTGTGTGTGTGTGTGTGTGTGTGTGTGTGTGTGTGATGACCTTTACCATAACTACTGTTTATCCATAGACAATACTACATGTATGTCAAATAATTGTTGTGATAAATTGTACATATAAGATATACCGATACTCCGATAGACAAAGAGAGAAGGAAAAGAGGGGGTGAGCGAGGAGTGAAGACAATTAGGCCAGCCAGTGACCACCGGCAACCCATCTTCTCCTACACCCGTCAGCCAATCAGCGGCCGTCCTCCACTTTGTGAATGGAAGCCACCCCGCCTCCAAACCCACAACTCTTGACCTTAACTTCTACATTACTAACTAATCTATAAGGCAAAGCTCCTGCATTAAACTCGGCATAATCTAAGCACTCGATTTTAACTTATACACTACAAACTTTCTGTATATTGTAAAACTCATAACATCAGAATTCTTTTAACTTCTACATTTTATCTTACTCCGATATTAAATTATAAACTCATCGCAAAATAAATAACGTGCATGAAATTACTACGGTACGTTGTTTACCATGGTCAATAGTAATTTGGCATTATTATCCAAAATTGCACTATTAAATGCCATTAGATATTGATTTTTCCTAATTGGTAATGTAGTTTGTGATCTGATAACGATTATGTATATTGAACTTTAAAGTAGTAGTAATTGTTATCATTATTCGGGCAAATTCAAACAAATTATTCATCATAATCACGAATACCCCTAAATATCTAACGAAAAACTGTCGTGCGCAAAATGTGCTGGCATCAACTGGGGTTTGAACCTTGGACCGTCCAAAGAAATGCTCAAATATAAACAGACAATGACATAGTTTTTTGTTAAATTCTGGTTATCGCTACACGAGTTTATTGTTTTACAAGAACATTTGATATTGTGGGTACCAATATAATCCCTAAATATCGTGTCTAAACTGACCAATATTGTTTAATGTTTAGCCAGAAAAAAATCTTAATTACAACATCGTGTTAATTAAACAGGCAATTCAGTACGGTATCAATACCATAGAGAAGCCCCTAATTACTAATACATTGCTAGCAATCTATATGGCTGTCAAGTTCAAGTCAAAGCCACCAGCATCCGAACAAGCTCGATGGAGTGGTGGCAGTCAGCTGACCCAAGGGAGGGAGGGAAAGGGAGGTAAAGAGAGAATGTGGGAGGGAGGAGGAGTAGGGGGGGGGGGGGGGGGGAGGAGGAGGAGGGGTAAGGTACTCCAGGGAGGAGGAAAGCTGTGAGAAGGGGAGGGGTGTGTGTTGTATGTCCCTTCTTAAACATCCTAGAGGGACCCTACTGTCGTGACCCAGTCACCAGACCCCAGCCAATGCCTTCCTCTATACTATTATTGATGTATAGAGAAGGCATTGCCCCAGCACCCAAAACACACAGCCACACAGGGGATTCAGGGGGGGAATTCCTATTCAAATGATTGATTTCCATAAAACTATTCGGAGGGAAGGACAAGTGGTTCCTCCGGGAGGATCAGGGCCGCATAATCCGGAGGGGATACTTGTACATCAAGCCATTAGCCGAAGAATATGGAGGACAATACAAGCAGTATGGTTAGGGGTTTTGTAGGAGGTATAGGAGGTAGAGGAATGGGTGGGAGAGGAGGAGGAGTAGGGGGGGGGGGAAGGAGGAGGAGGTAAGGTACTCCAGGGAGGAGGAAAGTGTGAGAGTGGAGGTGTGTGTGTGTGTATATGTTGGGGAGGGTGGGACACACTACATATAAATAAGTTGTTTAAGGCCAGCCATAGTACTGAAGATAAATATGGTATTAAAAAAAAAAAAAAAAAAAAAAAAAAAAAAAAAAAAAAAAAAAACATCTTAAAAGGGAAAGTTTGAATTTCAACGCAAGTCTACAGATATCGGCCAGTATCGCTTCATCGTACCTGACACAACATATCAAGAAGTAGGGAAGGAAACTGTATACGTGCAAAGATCAAGATTCAATTAAGTTTAGTAGCAAAACAATATTCAGAAGGAAGATACTAGGTAGTCCTCCGGGATTGATATGCCGCATCTCCGAAGGGACTTAATTTGTAGAATAAACCAGTAACAAAGAATAGTGCGGACAATTATGTTGCTTAATATATGCAAGGGTCATGTATGATTGGCTTGCAAAAGGATATGAATTGGAACTTAACAAGGTATTTAAATAAAAAGCTGTGTTAGAGGCTCAGAGGGCATGTATATAGTGTACATTGTCAATCTATTAAAGGGGAATAGCAGTGGGAACTAAAGAAATACTGAATGATATTATAAGGGTGACATGATAACATGAAAATATGAAATCGTGTAGCAGGGCGTTACAAAGGAGTTTAAGTGTGACCTTGTAAGAAAGAAGAGATGTGTGGAGGGCAAGGGGTGCGATACTTATAAGGTTCATGTGTCATGTTTACAGTAACCATTATATGGGGGGGCAAAGTTCTGGTGTTTTTTTAGTATGTTATTGATTACGTTATTCTTTAGCATGTATATTGCTTGATCCTCAATTGTGGTTGAAAGATTATTCCTGTATTCCCTAATCCTTGGGCATTCCAAGATATAGTGATCGAGAGAGTGTTTGTTGGGAGCTCTGCAAATCCTGACATTGCCTGTGCTCTTCTTCTACCTGCCAATTCAGCTGCCATGGATAACAATAGCCAAGCCTTATTCTTGAATGTACTGAGTCTACCCACCTACTCGTGGTACGTTTACAATAAGGTGTATGTGGTCGTAAATGCTACTTTATTGTAGTAGTTTATAGATCGGCTGGTATTATGATGTCTAGCGCTGACTACATCCACTCTTTCTTCTTGAGTCTTCTTAATTATTAGTTCTCATTTGTTTAAATGGCAGTTCAAGAAAATGATCAGGTTCTTCTTTCTCGGAGGCATCCTTGGCAAGCTTATCGGCCCTGTCATTGCCTGGGATGCCTACATGTGAAGGAATCCAGGCAAATTTGAACCCTAGCCCCTTCTCCCCTACACATTTTATCCCCGTTCTGATATCTTTTACAAGGAAAGGATCGGTGGGGTGGGGGCTAGAGATAGCTCCCAAGGCCGCCCTGCTCAGTCAGATAGGATAAGAATATTCTGTCCCCTTCAGAAACGATACTCCCAATTCCCATCGCTATTGCCACCAGTCAGTTTGAGTGGAGGAGGCCCAGTCCTGTAGCCTGGGATAGTTCATCGTCTTCCATGGAGCAAAGTTGCCACCACTCATAATAGTTGATGGCAGCTCTCTGGCCCTCCCAGGTACGGTGTTAAGTGAGCCGTCACTAGTATGACCTGATCCAGTGTTCTCATCGGTCATATCTTCTATTAGTGACATAAAGTTTGTCTTCAGAGCGTAGGACGGGATCTCAGAATGTTTTTTTGTGTCGAGTTGTGTCACTATAATCTCTAATAGTGGCCTCCTTGCCAGGGCGGCCAAGGGGGAACACTCAATTGCCGGTCATCTGGATGGTCAGTCTGTAAGCTGGCTGGGCGGGGTGGGGTCAGTCAGTGGCCAGTCACCGGATAAGTAGTAGTCTGTAAGCTGGTAGTCAAGAATGTCTAACAGCAAACAGTTACATGTGGCCAGTCCATGACTGTTAAGTCATCTATTCTAAGTAGCTCCATTAGTGGCAGTCCTAGGTCGTGTTTTCTCTGTCGGTCTCTCAGTGTTCGTATGCCTATAATCATATTTGTTTCTTTGATTCTATCAGTGATGGACGATAGATTTAACTCATATCTATAGATTTTTTACCTTGACATTTCTCGGACATCCAAACAAATAAGTCTCATTGGCCTCATTTTGCAGTTTGTTCAAGTTTTTCGATCTGATTAGCAGGTAGACAGGAGAGAGCAGGGGAATGGTAGTCAATTACTGATCTAATATAGGCAATGTACATGACTGGCCTGAGGATAGTGATTGGAGGAAACCAAGCCTTGCCATGACATTACTTTAAGGGGCCATGTTATGAGGTTCTTGCCTTTTCTCTGGCTATCTCATAGAAGGTTGCTTGTCAGAAAGAACAATCCGGTTTTGGCTGTTTCATTATTCTTTGATCATTTGGGCTTACAGGTTGCTGTCGGTCTATTAGATCAATATTATGCAGTTATGTTTTTCAGGTTAGAAAAGTCCAGTTGCTTGTATGTGTGTTCCCGTCTTTCTGTTTCTTGTTCTTGTTCCTGTTTGGTTCTCAATCTTGTGGTGTTGCGGGGAGGGAGGTGAGGGAAGGAGGAGTTGTTATAGTTTCTTCTTCCTCTTCATAAATCTTCATCGTTCTTCTTCTTGTTCATCTTCATCCTCGTATCTGCAAGCTTAATATTATTCTTCATTCAGCTTCTTCTGCTTCTTCTTGAATGATGGGTGTGTGTTCCTTTCTTGATGTTTTCTTATTTCTACTCCACATTTTGTTAGAAGGCTTCAGAGCGTCAATAGGATCTTGATTTTGGCAGATTGATTGTAGTCAAGTAGCAGTGGAAATCATACGGGCCTTAAAGGGGTTTTTGCTGTGTGTTGGGATCCAGAAAGTGCCACTGCAGTTTGAACACATGCCATAAATTTGTGCATTAATTGTCGTGTTCTACATTCTGTTGTGTTCTTTCTTGGAAACTTTGACGATAGATCCCTTTGTTCTGCTGCCAGTTGGTTCCGGTGGACTTCGTGGGCTTCTTGTCCTTTCCTTGCATCCTCTTGACAATGAACTCGACTTTTTCGCCATTTCCTGGGATCTTTGAGTGTGCTGATGATGTTTAATTACTGAAAAATGGACAAATATGTCTTCTTGTTAATTGTCATCACGAGTTATGTAAGCCAAAACCACGTTTATGATTGTAACCACATTACACAGTCCCGATGATTTTGGTGGTCATGGTGTCGGTTGACGTGGTGTGTGCAGTTATTTTCCCAGGCCGTCACCCATCCCAGTTGGTGTGGTGTGTAGAGATCCGCGTCAACGCAGGCGACTGGATGAGGGAAAGGTGCGTGGGGTCGGTTGGCGAGGGGTCGAAGCTGATTGGCTGCGGTGTCGAGGGCGGTGGCCTAGTTGCTGTAGTACGTGTGGCGCCGGCAGGAGGGACGAAGCGGTGAAGGAGGGGTAGCACGTGGTGCTGCTGCGTCAAGGGCACCGGGGGGCGAGGAGGGGGGCGTATTAGGACCCTGTAGGATTAGTTGCCTTTTGGGCAGAAGGAAGGATCTGAAGGTCCAGAGTTTGGTTGTTTGGATGTTGGGTGATAAGGCTGGATATATAACGCTTCGAGTATTGGTAATCTCCTTGGGTCACTTTCTTTATCGAGTATGGTGGTATGTTTCTCTAACTCGTTGCGTGTGAGGTGGGGGTGGTTAGGGGCGAGATAGTGGTCTTTGATGGCTCCAGCCTGAAGGTGAAGAGTTAACCGACGTGAAAGACGAGTCTGCGTCATGCCAATATAGGAATGAGGTCCACAGTCCTCATAATTACAGGTATGTTGGTAAATTACGTTATCGTCGGTCATCAGGCTCTTTATCTTGGTGGAAGCTGGTTTGTTGCTGAGAACGAGGTTCGAGGTCTTGGGGGATTTGTAATAAATTATTAATTTGATTTTCTTTTCCGGGTTGGTTGGGTGGACATGCTTGGAGATTATTTCTGTTATGACGGCTTCGTCATTTTTGTGTTCAGAGGACATAAAATTGCGGTAGAAGATCCTGATTTCATTGGGGGGGTCAATGTTGGGAGGGCTTTGGGTGTACCATTTTTCAAGATGGTGGTTGATGGTGCTGGAGACGTCGGAGTTGGAGTATCCGTTATTCACTAAAACTTGAGATAGTTTTTCTAGTTCCTGGTGTGGTCCGGCCCAGATAGAGCAGTGCGTGAGGGCTCTCCTTACATAAGCGGAGATGGAGGATAGAAGATAACGGCGGGGGCATTCACTATCGCCGTTGAGGCATTGTCCTGTGTTAGTTGGTTTAGTGTAGATGGTGGTTTTGAACCCATGGTCGTTCAGAGCTACGAGGATATCGAGTAAGGGGAGTTGTCCATTTTTTGATATTTCAAAGGTGAAGTTAAGTCCGGAGGAGGTCATGAAGCGATGCTGGAGTTCCTGTAGTTCGTGGAGGTCCTTGATTTGCACGAAGATGTCATCCACGTATCTACAGTAGACGGCGTGTCGTTGGGCAGCTAGGAGCTCTTCCTCGATGGTACCCATAATCAAATTCGCAAAAAGAACTCCTAGGGGGCTGCCCATCGCCACACCGTCTATCTGCTTGTACATGTTGCCCCGGGGGCAAAGGAAGGGGGCCTCCTTGGTACATAGCTCCAGCAGTGTTTTCAGGGCCTTTTCCGGGATGTCCAGTGTTGGTGTATCAGGGCAATGGTAAATTCGACGTAGAATCATGTCAATGGTCCTATCCACTGGCACGTTGGTGAACAGGATTTCTACATCGAGGGAGGCGATTGTGTGGTTGTAGTTCCGGGGGGCGTCTCGTAAAATTTCCAAGAAATCGTGGGCTGAGTTAAGGTTGTATTGGCAGGGCACGTAGTGGGTGAGGAGGTTGTTCAGGGCCTTGGCGATCTGGTAGGTGGCAGTGGGGATCTGGGAGATGATGGGGCGTAGGGGGTTCCCAGGTTTGTGTGTTTTGATGGTTCTGTACGCATAACCAGATCCCAGATCCCCACTGTCACCTACCAGATCGCCAAGGTCCTGAACAACCTCCTCACCCCCTACGTGCCCTGCCAATACAACCTTAACTCAGCCCACTATATATATATATATATAATATATATGTATATTATATATATACTGTATATATATATATATAGAGAGAGAGAGATATGGTTATCATCATCAGCCATTAGGATTCCACTGTTGGACAAAGGCCTCCCTTATCCTTTTCCATAACTCTCGAGACTTTGCCAGTCTTTGCCATGTTACCCCTAGAGTTTTTTTTTTATCTCTTCTCTCACCTATTGTCCTCTCTTTTTGCTACATGTCCTGCACATCTCTACTTCTGCTCTTCTGTTATTTCTGGAATTGAGTTGACTTTGGTTTGCTCTCTTACACATAATGCTCTCTTCCTATCTTTAAGTGTTATTCCTTGCACTGATATTTCCATTGTTCTCTATGCACTCCTAAGCTTAACTCATCAACTTTTGTTTGTTTCCAAGTTTCGGATCCAGAGATCATGGTTGGTAGCACACACTGGATATACAATGTACCTTAAGGGGAGATTTCCACCTGGAGGATATTTTCGAACCTCGTTCTCCCTCATGTTTAGCCCATTGCTTGTGAGATTTAAAGACGCTTGCCCCATTAGTTTGGCGATTTTAAGAACCCTCGCCCATTTCTGTCAATTGTAAGATCATTCGTGCCATTTAGGTGCCGAATGTTTTCGGGCGAGCGATAGCAAACCTGCAATTTATGGAACCGGATTTTGGCCGGGACATTTTCTACCGATAAATGTACAATTATGTATATTAATGTATATATATATATATATATATATATATATATATATATATATATATATATATATATAAACGTATTGTTGGGGTGGCATTGTTCCTGCTATGATATTCCAATAGTACCATATTTAAATAAATAGTTGTCAAGAATAGCTATAACTGGGGTGGTTACTGTTGTATTTGTACTTAGTTTCAGTACATTACTATAAAGCCTACTGACACCCGATAACAAACAATTGTTGTTTCCAATACCTATTAATGAATAAAATGGAATGCAAACAGCAACAGACAAACTATACTCTGTTACAATTTCATCTGACAGTAAATTGAATCCCTTAGCAGCTTATTTCTGTATACTTAATGGACAAATATGAAACCACTTTATCTCTGCATCATATTATTATTTATATAATTAGCTCCATATTTCATTACAAAATCTTCAAAATAACTGAGCAATCTTGATGGGAACTTTGCAATTTACCGCCAATTGAAAAGAGACTGGGTATAGTCCTAACTAGGCTGCTTGATTATAAACGAGATATACAGGCACATTTACTGGTATGTGCAGGACTAATTTAATTTGGACTTCCTCAGTTATAAAAATGAACAAGATGAGGGTTTGTTTGCATACCTTTATCTAACAGTATAATGATTTGTTATAGTTCCCATTTATGACGTCTTCCGTACTGCAGAACTTCATAATGCGGTTGGAAACAGATATTGGTTTGTTCAAACTTGAATTGTATAACAAAGATTTTGACGCCATATCCTCCTGTGTGATTAGACTGGTTAACTTTGAGGTACACGTGAACATCTAGATTATAGGTTCTTTTGGTTTTGCATACTTCAATTAAATCACACCTCATTTTGTGCGTTGTCAGACTAAAAAGGTTCACATTTTTAAGACAGATTTCAATTGATTTACTTCTGAAGTCTGGTAATTTTTCTGTATACCTTCTCTCAACTCTCTCCATTTCTTCAATGGCCTTTATGTAATGCGGGGACCACAATTGCACGGATAGCATAAACAATTTATTCGCTTTTGAGACCTAGAGGCTGAACATCAGGTTGCTAAACACTGTAACCCTCACATCTTTAACATTTGATGAACAGATATTGGAGATAAATTTGTGTTGTGTTGTCCAAATTCCAGGCTCAACATATGGGTTACAATACTTAGTCAATGAGAAGTTATATAGGTGGCGTGAAACTGTGTACATTCCGAGATGACAAATCAAAATGAAGAAGGTGATGCAAGTTCAAAAGTACAAACCGTACCAAACCAAATTGGAAGACGACCAAGGACTCGCTGGTCTAGTAAGTCACAGTAAGTGGAGTCAGTCACAAAACTCATGTCATAAATTGATTGAATATCTGAATTGATAACCCCAGACTTCATAGTGTTTAGCAGTCGAATCTACAGGCTATAATATGCCCATGTTTGGAGGGAGAACTGGTACGGAATATATATATATATATATATACAGTATATACCGGTATATATATAAAGGGTTCTGAAACATATATCACACGGGGACAAGGTCATCAAATGATAGGGGGAACATACAACCAAACTGTATGGGTTATAATATATAGGAACGTCAGTATACATTTAAACACATGTGTTACGTATATATATATATAATAATATATATATATATAATAATATATATAGAATATACAAATACACGTGAGCACTAAATGTTTCTAATCTTGGGGGATCGAACCGTCGACCATCAGGACGATAACCGACGCTTTAATCAAGCCGTGGTGTAATTGATTAAAGCGTCGGCTATCCTCCTGATGGTCGACGGTTCGATCACTGAGAGAATAGAACATATTATATATTATATATATATATAATATAGATATATAACATATATACAGGGTCCAGAGAATATAGGTCAACCGACCAGCCAGGTACCTGCGAGTGAGTCCGTCACACGGCCACGCTCTGACTGAACCCCTATAAGACACCTTGTTTGTGATATATTGAACTATGCGTGTAACTAGTCATATTAATGAAACAGGACAAAAGAAAACATTGATTCAAGCTAAGTTATTTTGAAATTAATGTGCATAAATATGAAGTAATAAATTATATATTGTGACGAGCATACAATATATAACTTGTATACACTAAGAAAATGTATTAATTCTCAACATTTCATATTGGAGAGAGAGAGAGTAGAGAGGAGAGAGAGGAAGAGAGAGAAGAGAGAGAGAGAGAGAGAGAGAGAGAGGAGAGAGTAAGAGGAGAGAGAGAGAGAGAGGTTGAGTGATACCTGATTAGGGACTTTAATCCAAAGGAAGGGAAGTCATTAGAGAAGGAATGAACATAAACACGCACACACACATGTGCTTGTGTGAGATTGTATGTGTTTGTGTGTGAGATTGTGTGTGTGTGTGTTATTGTGTGTCTGTGTGAGATTGTGGGGGTGTGTGTGAGATTGTGTGTGTGTGTGAGATTGTATGTGTGTGTGTGCGTGTGCGAGATATTGTGTGTGTGAGTGATTGTGTTTGTGTGAGATTGTGTGTGTGGTGTGTGTGTGTGTGAGCTTGTGTTGGTGTGTGTGTGAGATTGTGTTGGTGTGTGTGTGAGATTGTGTTGGTGTGTGTGAGTGATGTGTGTGTGTGAGATTGTGTGTGTGTGTGTGTGAGAGATTGTGTGTGTGTGATTGTGTGTGTGTGAAATTGTGTGTGTGTGTGTGTGAGATTTTGTGTGTGTGAGATTGTGTTTGTGTGTGTGTGAGATTGTGTGTATGTGTGTGATAGTATGTGAGTGTATGTGCGTGTGATAGAGAGTGAGATTGTGTGTGTGTGTGTGTGTGTATCTTGCCCATCTTTATAATAACAACAATATTTTTTACGTAAGAACATGAGAAAATGGGAGTCTGCAGAAAGCCGATTGGCATTCACAAGGCCGATCCCTCTCACACCCAACCCTAATTATAAGACCTAATTATAGGCCACACACACATTGGATTTAACAAACTGTGTGTGTGTATGTGTGTGTGTGTGTGTGTGTATCTTGCCCACCTTCATAATGACAAAGACTTTTTGATCGTACAAAGTTACAAACACACACACAAACTGCATTTTACAAACTGTGTGTAAAATATTCTAGCTTGGCAATGTTAAGCTGATCATTCTTATTAATGACATGACATTTCCGCCTATTTCTTCTTAAGCGAAAGTAGGAGGAACACACACACACACACAA
The DNA here is from genome assembly GCA_032716605.1 of Paralithodes platypus. Classification (NCBI taxonomy): domain Eukaryota; kingdom Metazoa; phylum Arthropoda; class Malacostraca; order Decapoda; family Lithodidae; genus Paralithodes; species Paralithodes platypus. The sequence continues at coordinate 31,651,550 of CM064505.1, read as the reverse complement.
TGCAGTTAACAAACTGTGTTGTATGTATGTGTGTGTTGCCCCCTATATAATGACAAGAAGGACTTCTTTTCACACACACACACACGCACACACACAAGCACACAGCACATAAACACTATCGTATAAATACGATAGAATATGACTCTTTTGTGATCTCGTATGTCTCTATGACGTCACGATCGCTACAGCACGACGTAGGACGAGTAGATCGTATATTATAAGATTGTAAATAAGTTAAATTATAAAAGGCCTAATATGCTATTAAGCAATATTGCCATGGTCTTATGTAGTATATATGAATTTATCGTATATATTAATATAATTTATCGTATAGAGCAACCTAGATGCGGTACGATAATTTGGGCTTCTGGCGTTTTGCCAAGGCAGCAAGGTGTGCCTTCGAGGAACACCAGAGCCTTCACGAACACCAATCAGTTAACATCTAATTTTCCGCCCTCAGTTGATCGTGCTTTTGTGCCTCTAATCACAATACACATACAGCAATACACACAGCTACACCATTACGACGCTCTCATCGACGCCATGACTGACTGACAGATAAGCATAATATTCATGTCCATTCCCATGTAATAATTTATTCTTTCTTTAACTTGACTCGTGTCTCGGGACCGAAGTCTCGTTCCCCATTGTCCACCGCCATATTGGGTAAAACGTTCTCCCTTGCCTCATTGCCACGTGGAACTATTGGTGAGTTAATTCCTGGCTAATATTAACCCTTATAACCTTACCCTAAATATAAATTTATAATGTGAGACCTTTGGATATAAATTAGCTTGATTCAGATTGAATTCAAGTTAGATATGAGTAGTTTCATTTAGAGTTATTTATTTGATGCATTATAGCTTAGTAATATTTAACTTCCATTGATAGTTTACCACATTGGTGCCCAGACCCGGGAATTAGCTACCAGTAAGGGATTTTAAGGCAATGAACAAGGGGACATATAACAGGATGCAGGAACAACTCTATGATAAACTGGCAAGGCTAGCCAAGCGATGGTTAGAGCCGGAATGCAGGGTTATACCGTTGCGCCTGCCTAAGTCCTGCATCCCACCCATTATCTTTCCCCAATAATTTTCTTTTCCGTTTCAGACTTCCTGTGACATATGACCTGACCTAACATTTTGTCTTGTTCAATATGATAATTAGTATTATTGCTATTTAGTGTACTATTTTTTCTCCATAACATAGAAGTCCGCCGGTCGGCTCTTAGACTATTTTTGGCCGTCTTTTTGTAACGTAACATTTAGATACATAGCCTATAGGCTCACATACAAAAATAATAAAGACAATAAAGAGACACCGTCTAGTGGGATGCTGATCAAGGCCCCTAAAAATCAAAGGGCGGAACTTCGGGGAGTATTAAATAGGCTAATCGTGGACGTCAACACTTTCATCACTACTGCCGAACTAGAGGAATTGGCGGCTAGATTAGAAAACGTCAAAGCTACCCAAGGTCGTATTACGGCTCTGAGTGAGGTGATTGTGGCTGACATGACAGAGGAGGAAGAGATAGTTACAGAGTGTGATAATCGCACCCTCTATGACGAACCTGTCTTTAGAGCGAAGTACATATTACAGCGTGCTGTCACAAGTAAGAAGGGAGGCGATAATGAGCCCCATAGAAGGGCTGACCCAAAACATACTGTACACCTCCCAAAGCTCAATCTTCCGACATTTGGGGGCAAGTTGACTGAGTGGTTAGCTTTTTGGGACGTATTTCGATCTACGGTTCATGAATCCTCTTTGGATAATGTCCGCAAGTTTCACTATCTGAAGGGATAAATGGAAGGAGAGGCCTTACATTTAATAGAGGGTTTTGCAGTAGTGGGTGGTAGTTATCTTGAAGCAGTACATTTATTAGAGTCCACATACGGGGATAAAGAGCAGTTGAAGATGGCCCATGTCGTTGCCTTGTTAAGGCTCGCAGAACCACAGTAAAAGGTTGAGGAGTTGACAAACTTCAGGGCAAATATGGAGTGCCATACTCGATCGCTAGACACCCTAGGGCTTACCAGGCAGGAAATGATAGTCATTATCTTGCGTCAGAAGCTTCCTATGGCAATACTTGATAAGGTAAGATCATTTGAGCTGGGGGAGTTCAAAACTCAGTTCAGTAAGGAAATCAATAATCTACAGTTGAACAAAGGAAGAATGTATGAGTCGGGAGGGAGTGAGAGAAGAGGGGAACAGTAAGCATGACAGTGGGGACTAAAGAAAGAAAGAGGGTGCGTATAAGAAACCTGCTCAGATTCTATGTAAGCTATGTAACAACAAACATAAATGGAGTTTCTGCATAAAATACCCAACAAATGAGAAAAAACTAGTACTGGCGAAAAGAATGAAGCGATGTGTGGGTTGTCTAAGTGGGGAACATGGTAAGCAGGGACAATGTACTGCTACATATTTAAGGCCCTGTCGCCACTGCAAAGGACATCACTTTGATAAGTTGTGTCCTACAGCAGATAAAGTCAAAGACGTCAAACCAGAGGGTACTACAACTGTGACACTAGGTAGCATGCAAGACACCACTATATTGCCCACAATACAGATTCCCATGGAAGGTAATGACAGTAACAAAGTTTGTCGGGTACTTCTAGATCAAGGGTCTCAACGTTCCTTTATAAAGAGGCCGTACTAGAGAGACTGAAGCACCGAATCGTAGGGGATGAGACTCTTCGATTACAGGGCTTCACAGGGGTTACTGATAAGCAAGACTACGAGATAGCGGAGATTTCATATTTCTACCGTAAAAATCGGTACTTTATGACTTGTATCGTAGTAGACACCCTACCAGAATATGTATCTGTAGGAGTGAAGAAGGTGGAACACGCATTACGTAGCAAAGGGGTTAACTTGTCAGATCCCATGGGAAATCAGAGTGAGGTGCATGTTCTACTTGGTGTGGATCATTATAATGAAGTAGTATACCCTGGATTTAAAAATATGTGTGGTGTAATTTTAATCCCCACTAAATTTGGATATTGCCTGAGCGGAAAAGTGCATACTACACACTCAAAGGTCTTGGTCGACACGGTCTCGATATATAGAGTCAATGTAACCGCGGCAGAGGAGTTGGGAAGGGAGGATTTCCAACCTAGTGACCCTAAGATGGCTGCCGAGTTCGATCTGTAAACGACTGTGGATATTGGATCACATAGCCATTACTCCTATGGAGACTGATTATGATCGGAAGTTGCGCTACCAAGCTTTGACGAGTCTGTGTGCTACTGTGCCTCAGACAAGCAATATAAAGTTAGTTTACCCTGGAAGAACAGTGAGATAAGCCTGCTACCAACTATGGTTTGGCATTAGGTCGCTTGCGCGCATTACAGCGCAAATTGTCTAACGAACCGAGCACGCGCCAGGCGTATTGACGATGTATTTCGGAGTTATGAAGATAGGGGCTTAATTGAGAGAGTCGATGTCAAGGAACCGTTTAAGAAGGGTAGGGTTCACTATCTGGCCCATCATGGGGTAAAGAAAGCCAGCGTCACCACATCAATACGAGTGGTGTATGACTGTTCTGCCCACCAAGGTCAAAAACCCAGTCTAATGACTGCCAGTTGACAGGTCCGTCCATGGTGTCGGACCTGTCCCAACATCTATTGCGGTTTAGGCTGGGGAAAGTACGCCTATACCAGTGACATCGAGAAAGCATTCTTGATGGTCAAGCTAAAGGGGAAAGATAGAGATGTTACCCGCTTCTTTGGTTCAGCGACATTAGCGACTCTGAAAGTCCAATCATAATATACCGTTTTCGGGTTGTACTCTTGGGGCCCCTACTCACAGTTTTTGTTAAATGCCACAATCAGAAAACATCTAGCTGACACTCATGAGGACAAAAGTAAACTATCTCGCGGAGTATATATTGACAATTTGCAGGGTTCTAGCGATAGTCAGGATGATTGTTTATGCATACTGGCAAGCATGCAGATTGTTTGCGGATGCACATCTGTTTCTCAGCGAGTGGGTTACTAATATTGAAGATCTTCAGGAGTTGGATACAGGAGGACGGTACGGCATCTCTTAACCAGGAAAAGTCCAGAAATTTGGGGATGATCTGGCAACCTAAACATGACATACTAACTTTTCAAAAAAGGTCTTTTGCTCAGCAGACAAGAGCACACACCAAAAGAAGTCTGTTGAGCAAAGTTGCGCAATTTTTTAATCCTTTGGGTCTAGCATTACCCGTTACCATAAGAGCTAGGATTCTAATGCAGGTAGTTTGGAAACGTAAAATAGGATGGGATGACAGTTTGCCCGAGGACCTGAATGACCAAGGGACATTGTTGTTGAATGAATATGCCATCCTATGTACTAAACCTATACCTCGTAAAGTGGCGGCGTTCGGTGACGTTACGTTACACACGTTTTACGATCTTAGCGCCACGGCATACGGGGTAGCCATATATGTCATTACTTCATTTGGGGCACATTTAGTTACAGCCCGGGCCAAGGAAACCCCGGTTAAAAAGGTAACTATCCCTAATATGGAATTGACTGCCATGCTGCTATTAGCACATCTGGTGCAACATGTACGCGCAGCATACGAGAGCGAATTAAATATTGAAATCGTTCATGTATGGTGCGATACCCAGGTCGCACTCAACTGGATACATAGCAAGAAGTCTCTGCCAGTTTATGTGCGGAATAGGGTAGATGAGATTAGAGCCCTTTTGCCAGACGTTGCTTATCATTATGTAAATACAAAGGAAAACCCTAGTGATCTCATAACTAGGGGTATAATGGCTAGCCAGCTAGTGAAGTCCGAATTGTGGTGGCATGGTCCAAAGTGGCTGCTCCATGAAAGTGAATGGACGATAGGACATGCTGTTGGGGAGGGACTTATGCCACTGGAAACAGTTGCAGTTACAGCCCAACCAAAAGAGCCACCGGGTCCTATCATAGAGTGGGCAAGATTCGGTCACTATAATAAACTAGTCATAGTTGTAGCTTGGGTATTGCGATATGTATCCAATCTCAAGCTTAAAGTAACGGGCCAACTCTGCAACAGGGGTCACAACATTGATGCTCGTGAATTTAAAGCAGCTGAAGTAACTTTGATCAAATGGGTTCAAATAAAAACTTTTCCAATGAATTAGAATCCTTGAAAAGCTCGAATAAGACATTAATGCCTAATATAGTGCGTCAACTAAGGTTGCACCTAGACAATGGCCTCATCAGGTGTGAGGGTCGCCTGAAGTGGTCGGGTGTACCAGACGGCACAAACCGCCCTATACTTATGCCAAAAAGGCATCACGTTACTGATCTATTGATCATACGTGCACATAGGGAAGTAAAACACTACGGGGTCTGTCATATTATATCAAATTTACGTCTCACATGGTTGATACCCAGAGTTCGACAAGTAGCTCGACGCATAGTAAGAAAGTGTGTAATATGCCAGAGACTAAAAGGTAAACCATATGCAACTGGACCAGCTACACCCCTACCTGAATAGCGTGTAAAGCACGTAGAACATTTCCAAGCGGTAGGATTAGATTACACAGGGGCATTGAAGACGAGGGAGAGTGAGAAGGTTTATATATTATTGTTTACCTGTGAAAACATCTCTGAGCGGTACACTAGAACTATGTGATAATATGTCTAGCGACGAATTTATGCTGGCGTTCAGACGGTTTTGTGCCCGTCGTTCATTCCCTCAACTCATTCTTAGCGACAATGCTCCCACTTATGTCCAAGCATCAAAATATCTAAAGGATATGAGTAGTGATCCTACTATCATCACTTTGGGGAGAGAAGAAGTGCGAATGGAGGTCATTCCAGTTCAGGCACCTTGGTTTGGTGGAATGTGGGAACGGTGTGTCGGCATAGTAAAGTCAGGACTCAGAGCGGTTGTAGGACGTGCTCTATTAAAGAAGAGTGAGTTGACGACAGTCCTCACAGAGATAGAGGCAGTCGTGAATGATCGCCCGCTTACATATGTGTACACCGACCTGCAAGAACCACTACCATTAACGCCAGCTCACTTGCTATATGGAAAACCATTAACTGCGTTTCCATCTGATTTTCAGTCCATAGTAGAGTTAGAGGATTCCTCGTTGTACTCTGAGGTAGCGGTGTCTAAGAGATACCAGTATATATCCAGGATAATAGAGGATTTTAGGAAACGGTGGATTAGTGAATTTCTGCTAGCATTGAGGGAAAGGAGTGTTACTCCCTCTGGTAGACCAACGGCACCTACAGTTGGTGAAGTTGTTTTAATTAAAGAAGATAGTCCTCGTTTATACTGGAAATTGGGCCGCGTGTTGGAGGTATAAAAGGGGGCAGACTCTGTAGAGTCGGGTGGCGCTATTGAAGACAGCCACTGGAACTATCTGTTTCGTCATATCGCTCGTTTGTACGCTTTGGAATCGATTCCGCATTGCAATCTGATGCTCCACCCTGTTATTGCTGGGGGTTTTCGGGGATTCTCAAAGGAACGACTCCACCTCTTACTGAATGGTGATCATTCTCCGGACCGGGACGCGTCCCAGACGCGCTGCTGCGGGCGCCGTCGGCTTGTAGCGTCAGAAGATTGCCTCTGGGCAACTTAGGTTTAAGGTGGTGTTCAGGTCTTTTTTGTGGGGGGAGTTGTATCGTATAAATACGATAGAATTATGACTCTTTCGTGATCTTGTATGTCTCTGTGACGTCACGATCGCTCCTACAGCACGACATAGGACGAGTAGATTCGTATATTATAAGATTGTAGAATAAGTTTACAGATTAGTTATAACAGTGCCTAATATGCTATTAAGCAATATTGCCAATGGTGCCCTTATGTAGTATATGTGAATTTATCGTTATATATTAATATAATTTATCGTATTAGAGCAACCTAGAAGGCGGTATGATAATTTGGGCGCCTGGCGTTTGACAAGGCAGAAAGGCTGTGCCTTTCTTTTTTTTTGAGGCACACCAGAACCTTCACGAAACACCAAACAGTTAACATCTAATTTTCCGCCCTCAGTTTGATCGTGCTTTTGTGCCTCTAATCACCAATACACATTACGCAATACACACAGCTTACACCATCATGACGCCTTCTCATCGAACATCAGGACTGACTGATAGATAAGCATATTATTCATGATCCATTCCCATGTAATCATTTATTTCTTTCTTTAACTTGACTCGTGGTCTTGGGACCGAAGTCTCGTTCCCCATTGTCCCACCACCATAAGGTTGGGTAACAAAACGTTCTTCCCTTGCCTCATTGCCACGTGGAAACTATTGGTGAGTTAATTCCTGGCTAATATTAACCCTTATAAACCTTACCCTATATATAAATATATGATGTGAGACCTTTGGGATACTAAAATTAGCTTGTTTTCAGATTGAATTCGATTTATATATGAGTAGTTTTCATTTTAGATTTATTTATTTTGATTCATTATGAGCTTAGTAATATTTAAACTTCCATTGATAGTTTACCCCACACACACACAACACACACACACACCACACACCCTTAAAGATGGGTTAGGTGTGAGAGGGATCTGCCTGCCTTGTGTGGGGCAGTCGGCTTTCTGTAACTCCCACCCCATTGCTTATGTTTTTATAAATTTACAAGGGGGGGGGGGGGGGGCCCCCCCGGGGGCGGTGTGTGTGGGGGTGGGGGGGGGGGGGGTAATTGGGGGGTGGGGGTGGGGGGGGGGTAATTTAGCTCGCAGTTAAGCTGATTATTTTTCCTAATGTCACATTCCACAAACACACATACACACTGCATTTTACAAACTGTGTGGTGTGTGCTTGGGTGGTTTCGTGAATTCTACCTTGCCCATGTTAAGAACATAAGAACATAAGACGCCGGAAACTGCATAAGGCCATGCGGCCCACACGAGGCAAGCTCCCCATTCACACCAGCCCACAGCCATCCATAAATGGGAATCACTAACGATTATGCTTAAAGCGTTTAACTGTTTCCTGAGCTAATTAATCACTGCTCTGGGCAAAGCTGATGATTGTTTCCTGTCATATGACCACTGCCAAATTTCACGCACACACACACACACACACACACACAAGCAGCAAGTGTTGGTTGGTGCGTGTATTTTTTATATTCATTCTCTAATGACTTAACTCATTCGGATTAAAAGTCCCTAATCAGGTATCAACCATTCCCACTCTCTCTCTCTCTGCTCTCAGTCTCTCTCTCTTATCCTCCTCTCTCTCGTCTCTCCTCTCTCTCCCAATATGAAAGTGTTGAGAATTAATACATTTTTCTTAGTGTATACAATGTTAAATTGTATGCTCGTCACCATTTTAATATAATTTATTTACTTCATATTTATGCATATTTAATTTAAAAATAAACTTAGCTTGGAATTGATTTGCAATGGTTTTCTTTTGTCCTGTTTCATTAAATATGACGTCTAGTTACACGCATATGTTCAATATCACCCCCCCCCTCCCCCCCCCCCCCCCCCAAAAACACAGGTGTCTTATATGCAGGGGTTCAGTCAGAGCGTGGGCCGGGTGGACGTCCACTACACTCTCAGGTACGGCTGGTGGTCTGACCCTATATCTCTGGACCCTGCATAGATATATCAAAAGGTAGTACAAAGGAAATCAAGCAACAACAGATATAGTGACCCTTCTAGGTTGCGTTGTCCCTCCACAAACACATGAGGGATCAAGTGGGGGGGGGGGGTTTTCACCACAAAACAAGTTGGGGGTGTTTAGAGTGGCTAAGGGAACATTGGAAAGGGAATTACTGGGCCCTGGACAAACTAATGTACCGTGGCAGGATTAGGAAGTTAGTAGGGGGACAGATGGTGTTAGTTAACTGAGGGGGGATAAAATAAAGTTATTCATATACAAACGCAGTCAGTCGCGGGTTTGATGCGAGATATTTGTCTAGGCGGAGTTTAAATGCACCAAACGGTGGAGGCAGTTCCTTATATTATATACAGTATTACGTAAACATAATGTTAGTAAATGTACTTACGTTCCTATCTATTATAACCCCATTAACAGTTTGTGTTGCATGTTCACCGCCGCTATCATTTTGATGAACCGGTCTTCCCCGTGTCGATATATATTGTCAGAATCCTTCAAAATATGACGCTTACGTTTGTGTGTGTTGTGTGTCTGTGTGGTTGGGTGTATGTGGTTGTGTGTCTGTGTGTGTTGTAGCTGGTGCGTAGGTTGTGAGAGTTGGTTGGTGGTGTTTGGGTGGTGTAACTATGTGAAGTGGGATGTTGAGAATGGTGTATCGTAGGTGTGCGTGTGTGTGATAACCCCTTATTTTTTATCCCCCTTTCCATTTTCCTTGTCTTGCATTTTCTCCCTCATCCATGCTCTGTTCCAAATCTTTCTGACATTCCTCATAAAAAAGTTTGGGGGTCGGGCTTCGCATTGCTCGTCGGTGACGCTCAATACCCTCCGCGTCTCTTCTCTCTCTCCTCTCCTCCTACTCTCTCTTCTCTCCTCTCTCTCCGCTCTCTCTCTCCTCATCCTCTCTTCTCTCTCCTCTCTCTATAAACCTTGACCGCTGTCTTCCTTTCTTCACTGTAACATAAATTTATGTTACTTGGAGGGAAAAGAAGACGTGAAAAAGGGGCAGTATCAATGGTGAACACATAATACCAGTTAATTAGGTAATACTAGTAAGAGAACATTTGTTACGACGCGGCACTACGGAAAAAAAAACAAGGGCACGTTAAGAATGGACTAGATGATAGCCTATAATCCTGCAACAACGGTTGGTTCGCTAATTCCAAACCCTCGAACTATTACGCCGGCGAAACAAAAACACTTAAACCCTCCAGAGTTAATCTACTGGATACACGGAGGTATCAATTACCTGGGTGTTTAGTGCACTTCTACAAAGGCCTTTCCGGTGACGGCAAAAGCCTACTCACAACATCAGTACTTTACGTTAATAAAATGGCTCTAAAGTAATAACAATGCTTGAATAAACTATAAACAAGGTTTAATAAACGGACGTATAGTTGCTTACGTTAACTTTAGTGTGAAGTCTGTACTCAACACTAAAACTGCTACAATGCTCTATGAAAACCCTAGAAGTCTAGTCCTACAGCAATCAGATAAAAGAATCTTCTGAAAACGTCTGATGCCTCTAAGATGCTCGTTCTTATTTGAACAGAAATAATGCGAGGGGCAGGACACTAAAGCGTGTATCTTATAATACACCAAAAAGTAGGATACATATATATAACAAGTGGAGTGCAACAACTCTGTGACAGCACTAATAATCGGGGTGCACTCGGAAAACAGTAGCGTTCCTTAGCACAACGTAACAGCCAAACTGGGTTGTGCCACTATGCATCAACCTAGGCTAAACTAAGGCGTGAATAATTCCTAAAGCACAATTAAAGTTAATAAAACATAATGCTGTACTTTCTCCCTAATAAAGTCTTTTTAGCAGAGGGGGGGGGGGGGGGGGGTGGCATAAAAGGTACTCAGGAAACTTAGGCAGAGCGCAAGCATGCTCGTAGCCTACTGTCCTCCCCTTTGAAACAGATTTTCCCTTATGTTACGTTAAGGTGACATTTGGAGGCTCTCTTGGTAAGTCCAGATCTCAAAGTATCTGGTCCTTAACCCTGGCGAGCTCCACAAAGGTCAACAACAATGAGAGCGTAGCAAGCATCACAGGTAAGTGTAGCAAAAGGCCCTTCACCTGTATACGTGCCTTCACTCGCAAAGTAAAAATATGCACAAGGGTTACAGGCTTTTTTAACCTAGCTTCGTCGATGTTGTACAGGCGATCTGACTTGCCAGCATACATAACTCAGACAACGACCAAAGAATACCTTCCACTGTCTAGCATTGAAAATAATAGGAAAGAACAGCTAAATAATTAGATAGACACACACCCACTAGGCTACCATATGACTATGACTCTTACTAATCACCTAAAGCTAGTGCAAAACATAAATGTGACTGGGAGCTGGTGCTGGTAAGTACGACTGGCCGACTATGGAAGTGCGTAATGGCAGAAACAGAAGGGATAAGTGAATTGAATAAAGAGAGGAAGTATTGGAAAAGAAGACGTTCAGAGAGAGAAAAAGTAGTATAGGGGGTTATATTGGGGTCAGATTGCAAAGGACAGGTAGGACAAGGCACGCTATGCCAAGCTCTGCAGGAGAAACGCTGGGACAGGAGCCCACAGCACTAATAAAGGCAGCGGGACCCAAGCACAGACGACTACGTCATGAGGAGCAGGCGTCATATGACGCGCCTGGCCCCGCGGCCAATCGACGAGGCGTGCGGATACTCCTCCGAGCGAGGGAGTGAGCACGTACATACAGACGAACATAATACAACCCTGATGCTCGCTCTGCTTTCTCCCTACAACTTCACACCACATCTCTTATATTCGATCAATGATATAAAATACTTCCAAGTGTCACAGAAAAGAATAGCGGACACCACTGATCTGTCTGTGACAACATGAACACAATTAATCTCTTTAGCCCGTTCACTGCCCTGGACCGAGCGCTAGAGAGTTATGAGTGCATTCTGGCAAGCTGGCCAGCGTAAACAAACCGCCCAAGCAGTGGGGACGTTTCAAGCTTTAGGTGAACTCGGACCTCAGAACCAGACACGATGCACACCAACCCCGCAAACCCAAGCTACTCTCCCAAGTTGTGACAACAAGGCACCATCACAAACATAAAAACACTTCATTATAATAAAACAAAATCTATACAACACTTCCCAACCTTAATAGCATAATAATAATTATATCACGCTCAACAGGCAAGCTTCACCGAGCCTAGCCTACTAATGGACAACAGCTCAGAGTGTCTTAGATTCTCGCTGGTATATACTGCACTTATATACTATCAAAAAGAAAGAGTTTTTATGTGAGGTTTTTATATTTTTAATGATGTGTTTGGGCAGCGTTGCACTATCAGGGGGCAAGCCAAATTTTTCTCTACTCTCAAACAAATCCTGATCTGAACGGCGAGGGTTCTCCCCAAGACATACCACTCCCGTGAAAAACATTCAGCAAGAACATTGTCAGTGCCCTTAACATGCCACACATCCAACTTGTGTTCCGGCAGCAAAACAACACCTCGCAATGATAAAATGCCCAGTCAACCACAAGACTGGCACTTCGCATCGCTCTCCTGCAAACGGAGGCTGTCCAATAACCTTTCAATATTTCTCTACCTTAGTGAATTAACGAGGCAGCCCCGATGCCTCGTCTATGGGGGGAGTCAACTCTGGTGTAATGGATAGGCGGTGTCAGGGATAATGCTTCCACACTCTTGCAATCAACACAAAACACGGGTATCTTGCCACTAAAACTCAGGTTGCAAAAACGTCACTGGCAACGGACAATCACTGACTATCCCTATGTCCCTCAGACCTTTTTTCCAACATGTAGTCTAGCTCTGCTTTCACAGACAGGCTGTTGAGCAGGAGTTATACGGTAGGGAACCAAAATTGGAGCATGGCACTGTCTCCAGCCTCCATGTCGGATTTATACCCCGTACATCAGGCCTGCGAATCAACAAACAGGCGGACGTACTGCCACAGCCTAGTAAAAAGATTCTCAGGCGCGCTTAGGAACAATAGGTTGCAACTTATCTCGAAGAACCACATGCCTAGCGCCCTCCCACAACCCAGCTGGCACCATTAGTTTCTACACTATAGTCTCCCTCCTTCTCTCAACTTTTTCCCAAAGGACAGCCAGGTCATGAGAGGGACACTCTGTACCTCACTGTGCAGTCACTCCCATAGTTCATAAGTGCTAAGGCTTCCCCGCCAGATACCATAACATGCGCACCCGGCCTTCCTTGCGACTACATCTGCATGCGCAGCATCACCGCCTTCAGCGACATGGGCCCACAGATACAGTCGGTCTATGGTAGGGCTGTTGCATTTTACTAGAGCAGCAATTTGGTCGAGGCTATGCGACGAGCCGGGCGCATCCAATCCACAGACAACATCCTAAATCTGCTCAATGCCCTGAGTCTGACCCACCACCCTTAGCAGCCATGGGTCGACCCTGACCTGACAAACCATGCCCAACGGCTCGTCGCCCACCTTGAACCACTGAAACAACGAGGCCAACAGTTTACTAACACTCAAGTTGACCTGCCTAGCGGAACATCGTGCACCGCCAGAGTTGTGAGGCCTGGGTGCTCGGCACAAAAAAAAAAAAACAAAAAAAATAGCGGGTATGAACCGAGCAGGTGCTGGAGCGCTGCACACTGCTGCTTAGGCAGGTGCTCAAGCGCGCCACAGCCACCTGACAGTGCCCTCCGCCCACTGCATCCGCGGAGAATTGACAATACCAACTTGACCCCACCTGTGCCCCACTGCCCCATCTCCTTTTCCAACTTGGCCGGGCAGGACCAACACAGGGACAAGTAGGCTTCTCAGGTGGTTGCCTCACCAAAACTCCTTTAACAGGTTCTACATGACATGATTCCAGTCCTCGAGTTCAATAGCCCCGTTCCCACACACTCTCAAAACTACGATCTCTCTAGTTGCCCCTGGGAACTACTCTGTCGCGGCAGTGCCATCACGACCTAACAGGTCACTAGTGGGGACAGGTTCTGGGGCCACCTCCGGAGCTCATAATAGGGCACAGTAAAGAAGCACAAAGGAGTGGCGCGTTGGATCCCAAAACCTCTCAACCTGACCAGCCTTGACTTCCTCTTTCCGACCCTTCATCTCAGCTGGTCTTGAAGCTTGGGTACTAGGCTGTGGACACCATGAGCGGAACCGATCCTCTCGCGGCCCTCTTGCCCCTCCCTACTCGTGTCGGCGCCCCTCTCGGCAACGACTCTAAAAAAGGGGTTGGAACCTCGCGAAGTGGGCACCGCAAAGGTCATTGTCCGACGAAGGAGGGCGACCCCCTAAACTGGCAATTTCTCCACCAAACCCAGCACATCCGAACTCCGGTGTCACACCGTCCACCTCAAGCTCTACTTGGACCAGCGGTAAAGGCCGTCCGTAGCATCATGATGCCTGGAACCCTCCACAACCCGAGCAGCGTTAATACGGCTTGCTCGCACCTAGTGAAATTCTGGACAAGTGTCGGGGGAAGCGCCCGTATCACGCAGCAACTCAAGCCTATGCTCCACAAAGGCCACCTCACAGTGCCGTGCCCTGCATGACCACAAAAAAACATCATCGGACGGGTGACGAGCCCCTCGTTGCTGCTTCTGCACCGGCGATGAATTCGCAACCGAAGTTTACCCTGGGCAAACGCGGAAGACATATAAGAAACGCCGATGTTGCTCACTAGTGAAACCACTGCTGTTAGCGGTGTGCACGGAAATGAGCGCGCAATATGCCCCTTCTCATGGGACACCTGAAACACTCCACTTCGCATGGGGACTTCCTCTGCAGGTGAGGAAGGGCCCTGGCCTTTCTCACGGGAAGGGTTTCGACTCTTGGTTCCTAATTGGCAACAGTACTCTTAAATGGATAATTAGTTGTGTCATTAATTCGGGGGGGGGTGGGGGGAGTGGTACGCCCCTGGTTACCGGCCTCAGCTCTCTGTGCAGGACCGCACCCACGCAATCAATGACACCTGAGGTCAGCAAGCCTCAGCCGCCCGCTGCAGAGTTTTTGACTGCTTTTCGTTCAGGTTAAGAGTCAAGTCACCTGCCAGTACAATTTAAAAAATTGTTCCAACAATCCTAATTGCTTTACTGCATCAAAAGTAGTTTGCCTTCTCAACCCTCAACCAATTTTCAAGGCATCGGACAGATCTCTAGCGTTGTTCCTGGAAAGGAATATCCTTTCTTTGTTGGAAACGCCCTAAACTTAAGCCTATAGGTATCTAGCTGTAGCTCATTACGCCCTCAGGAAAGCCTCGTTCAACAACTCATAATATACACAGGAAGCTAGGGGTCAAAGCATCGTACGCCTTGAGTGCTTTCCCTGTCAATCGTGAAGAAACAAGGGATCGCCCACTTCTCCTCGGGCCAGTGGTGCTCCCGGCACTTTTTCTCAAAACGGAAGAAAGAATTCTGTAACTCCTAACTTTATATACCACGGGAACCAACTTTAGGGATGCGCAAGGGACTGGTCATGGATCGACCCCGTGGACGACCCGGTTCCTCGTCACCTCTACACAGAGTTTTCTCGTGGTCATCATCGGCACCAATACCTTGAAGACCTCATACTGGAGCTCAGACTCTTGCTGCTTGAGATAAGCCTCATAATTGAGCTCAGCCTCTCGCTGCTGCTGCTGCGGCCCTGAGCTCAGCCTCTTGCTCGCTGCTGCTGCTGCCTGAGCTCAGCCTAATGCTTTCGCTGCTCATGCTCAAGTTTGGCGAGCTCGAGCTGAAGGAAACATCTCGGGAGACAACCCTTGAGGATGGGGTGCGGCTACCGGGGGACCCACCCAGTGAGTCACTTAGAGGCATGACCCCACCGCCAGCGGGCCTCGGCCTGCTGGGAACGTACTCGGCTCCGGAACCTGAGGGGAGCCATAACAGGAGTTGAGTGGAATGGGGGCTGGGCGAAGGTGCCCAATGCTCCCGCTCCACCCGAACCCCCATGCACCCAACCCAGCACACAGGCAACCAGCTCACTTCCTCGCCATCCGCTAGTACCGGAAATCCTAAGACCGTGGACCTACTACACTGCAGTCCCACCCCCATACCGGTCTAGCCCCGACACCGGTCCGCCGACACAGGCTCCTCCAAAAACATCCGAGCAGCGAGCATCATCCAATGTTCACCACGCGAACGCCGTTAAAACAACTCCACCTTCTCCACTCCTCTGCTGTCTCTCGCACTGTGCCCTCACTAGCCTCAAACAGTCCAGTGACCATGATGGAGTCCACATAAAATTCACGTCAAGAAAACAATAGCCAAACTCTCGCGCTAGCTAGCACAAAAAAAATGAAGATGTTCTTGAGTGCAACACTAGGTCACCAACAAACTCCAACAAGTTCTATAATCTCGCAAAAACAATGTCCTACTGCCAACAAGGACTCAAATGGCAATAAGATTGTCCTCACAAAAACAATGCAATATCAGTTCACTTATATGTCTAAGGTAGCCATTTGTTACCGTACCGGCACTACGAAATAACAAGGGCATCTAAGGACTCAGAGTAGTGCTAGGGGAGGGTGTTGGGAGTGGGCTTGCAAGGCTGAGTAATCCAAAGGTCCGGGTCAAAGCCGTTATCAATGGAAGATATATGGATGGATTTGTGCTGTACCTGGGTTAATGGATTACCAGAAGCACCGACGTCATAAAAACCCTCATGTTCTACATGATTCAAAAACGCACTGCAGGACCTAATCCAAAATATTCAAAAAAAAACTAAAAATGCTATCGGGGGCCTGCCTGGTGAGTTAATCGGCTCACAGGTTTGGGGCCGTTGTTGTGTGAAGTGTGAGAGAGTCCGAGTTGTAGGGGGTTGAGACAGGAAGACAAGGGAACGAGGGGGCTTCAGAGATGGGATAGTTGTAGGGCATGAGTGACACGTTGCTTCATATGAAGCAATAGGATGGGAGGGTGCTCGTGTATATACTGGTTCACATGTCTCAATCCCAGCACTGGGCAAACAGACCCACGGGCCATGTTCTTGTAAAGGGTGAAGTTAAGGCTCTCATCCCTAGACGAGAGAAGTAAGTGGATATAGAAAAAAAAAAAAAAAATAATAATATATCTGCAACAACGGGCTACGCTAATTCCAAACCCTCGAACTATTACGCCGGTGAACAAAAACACTTAAAACCCTCCAGAGGTAATCTACTGGATAACGGGGGTATCAATTAACTGGATTTTAGTGTACTTCTACTAAAATGGCTTTCCGGTGATGGCACAAGCCTACTCACAACAGGAGTAATCCGTTAATAAAATGCTCTTAAGTAATAACAAATGCTTGAATAAACAATACCAAGCTGAATAAAGGAGTATATGCTTACGTTTAACTTTAGTGTGAGTCTGTACTCACCACTAAAACTCTTCAATTGCTCTATGAAAACACTGGAAGTCTAGTCCTACAGCAAAAGATAGATATGGAATATGTCTGAACACGTCTGATGCTATAGAGATGCTCGTCGGAATATAGAACAGAAATAGAAACTGCAGGGGCAGGACACCAAAGCGTGTATGTTACCTACACCAGACAAGTAGGATACAATATATATAACAAGGGCTGGGGCACAAACTCTGGGACAGCACTAATAATAGCCATTCAAAACAGTACCTTTTTTTCCTTAGCCAAAGGTAACAGCCATTGGGTTGTGTCACCATGCATCAACCTCGGCAAAACGAAATACGTGAATATTCCTAAAGCATACGCAGTTAAAGTTAATAAACACAATGCTGTCTATCACTAATAACAGTCTAGCAGCGGCATAAAAGGTAAAGGGGCCTAGGCAGAGCGCAAGCAATGTGCTCGTAGCCTACTGTCTCCCCTTGACCCGATTTCCCGCATGTTACGTTAAGTGACTTGGAGGTTCTCTTGGTAAGTCCAGATCTCAAGTATCTGGTCTTACCCTGGCGCTCCACAAAGGTGCACCAAAATGATTAGAAAGCATCCAGGTACGCGTAGGCAAAAGCCCTTCCCCTGTCTCCTGCTACACTCGCCAAGGGAAAAAATATGCACAAGGGTTACAGGTCCCCTAGCTTCGTCGATGTTGTCTAGGCTCTGACTTGCCACATACATTAAAACTCCGACAATGCCCAAAGACACCTTCCACTGTCTAGCATTACATTAATAAGAAAGCCAGCTCCATAATTAGACGCACCCCCCACTATGCTACCATCTGACTTCTGACTCTACTCATCCCTAAACGCTAGTGCCAAACATCAATGTGAGAGCTGGTGCTGGTACTACGACTGGCCGACTCTGGATAGTCGTATGCCGACGCACAGACAGGGATAAGTAATTGACCGAAAGAGAGGTAAGTATTGGAACAGAAGAAGTTCAGAGAGCGAAAACAGTATTGATAGGGGGTTATATTGGGTACCGCTTGCCCAGGACATGTAGGACCAAGCACACTATGCCAAGCTCTGCAGGAGAAACGCGGGCAGGAGCCCCCACGCACTAACAACGGCAGCGGAACCCAAGACAGACTGACTACGTCGGAGGACGCAGGCGTCATAGGACGCGCCTGGCCCGCCGGCCAATCACGAGCGTGGGAAAACTCCTTCCGAGCGAGGTAGGCGCACATACATACAGACCGACATAATACCACCCACGCTGCTCGCTCTCTCTTTCTCCCTACAACTTCACACACCAGATCTTCTATTCTAGCAATGATATAAAATACTTCCAAGTGTCACAGACAAGAATAGAGACCACCACTGATCTGTCTGTGACAACATGAACACAATGACAGAAAGAACATCGTTCGACAATTATTATAGCCCGTTTCACTGCCCTGAGCGAGCGCTAGCGAGTTACGAGTGCATTCTGGCAAGCTGGCCAGCGTAACACATTATATTCGACAAAAAATAGGGAACACTGAATACGATATGTGAAAGCTACAAATCTATATTAATAAGCTCAGAATCATTATAGTTATCGCATTAGCCATCAAAGATTGTCTTGTGAAGAAATACAGATGCAACGTTTCTTTAATTAATATGTAGATTGGTCATTCCTGTGGGTAACTTAGAATGAATAAAAAAAAACACGTTGAAAAATTTCCGGAGTTGGTGGAATACTCATGACATACACATACAGGCACGCGTGTAAACGTGTTAATACATTTACAAAATGTGTGCATTACAGTAACCAGTACAATGTCAGCAATATTAGCCAGGATTATTCCACTGGCTCCGGCAACATTTTCCCTGTTTTACGAATTGCACTAATATAATTTACATATTTTAAAACCAAGAACAAACTTATAAAACGTTACCTATTAGCTCAATGCAAATGTTCACATGACCACCCTTGATTTGCATGCCAGCTAGGACATCGACCGCAGTTGCCTTTGGAAATGTGTGGAGAGTATGATGTTTCAGTACTCGGGCCCATATAGGAAGTGCTTTATATTGTATTTGAAGATGATAATATACCTTTATCCTATTGTCAAGGCAATGCCCAGTTGGCAACATAAGGTAAATTCCTCTCCTTGTTTCTTATCCATGGAAATACCATGTGCAGCGATTGAATTATGGGTGTAGTTTCTTAGCAGGGGTTAACTCGTCTGACTATTCAACTGATAGCTATCCAGCGATCTATCCGCTCAGGCCCAAGCCCCCATTTGGGGGTTAGCCGACTCACGGGACAGAGCAAGAACAGGGAAAACACAAAAACAACATAAAACAAAAAATAAACACAGATAAAAAACACCAAACCTCCCAGACATCCAGGTCACCCAGGAGAAGACCCAGAGGGACCAGGGTTACCAAGGTCGCTCCAGCACTCCCCCGGCCCCTGACCACAAGGAGGGGGGGCCTTGTGTGGATTCCAATCTCGGCAGGCAGACATGCAGCGGAGCCCCAAAGCGACAAGCCCTCCCACCACACTTTCCAGGCACACCCTTAATATTAATCGTCCCCCGGGGCCAGGAGCCTGATGGACTATTATGAGTCCAACTTTGCGCTCACGACCCCTTACTCCAAATGACCACGTGTTCACTCAACTATTCACAAGCATTCGCCATTCACCTTCCTGTTCACCCACCACTTCCCCTGCCTGATCTATAGTCATTCCTCTATCATCCAAAGACTTTCGTACACAGTCTCTCAATCTCAATGGGGGTCTTCCGGCCCTTCTATCTCACCTTGTTACGCGACTCAACATATTCTCTTTGTAACGCCTGTCATCTACCAGTTCGTGCAAACTGACCATACCAGTCAGCACCCTTCTGTCAACTCTGCTAGGCGATTATGATAATTTAATTTGACTTTATATTGTCGTCCCAATTTTGGTTTGTTTAGTTTGCAAGTTTTACATTTTAATTAAAAGCAAACCTTAATCGCAATTCATTCATATTATTGTACTTTCATACAAACATCACGACGAGGAAACAGAACTACTGTGACAAAATGTACAGTCGCACGCAAGAACGTCACTGAGGCGGAACGCATGACCAATAGAATTCTTAGGGATTATGTTACAAGTTTTGTTTAGTATTTCATCTTTGCTTTATATATTTGCAAATATTGATATTTAAATGTGTGCAAGTGCACTGTCTGCATAGTTATATGGATTTTGTTACAATTTGCCAATCCCAAAAAATGTCCAATGACCGTGAAAAGTATGAGAGAGAGTGAATGTGTCTGTTGTCACCCTACATTTAAAGTTTGTTCAAAGTGTTGTTCTTTGTCGTTCAGATTCCCTGGGGAGTTGCAATGCTATGAACTAAGA
>CM064505.1:31607564-31631143 GCA_032716605.1 Paralithodes platypus | reverse complement strand
GAATATCAGCTCATTTAAGTATTTGGGCAGTGTGTTGAGTAAAGATGGGAGTATGGATGAAGAAGTGCGGGAGAGGGTGCAACAGGGGGAGAGGGTTGTAGGAATGCGGAAAGCAGTAACAAGAAATAGGATGGTCAGCATGGAAGTAAAGAAGTCCTTGCATGACAGTGTGGTAATCCCGATATTGACTTACGGGAGCGAAGCATGGACGTTGGTGAAGACTCAAACCAAGAGTGAGAGGGGTGGAAATGAGTTATGCCCCTTTCCCACTTATGCGACTTCATACGATTTTCATCATCGCCGACACCCATAAATTGGCACATTTGTGACATGTCGCACAGCAATCAAATACCCTCGCAAGGCCTCGCAAGGGCCTTCGCGGGTCATCGCAAATGTTCGGTTTGTTAAAAATTTTGGACGAGGACTCGCGAGGGTTCGTAGCCCTCGCAAGCATCGTCGAGCATCGCAGAGGGATCTGTGAGGCCCTCTGAGATCATCGGCGACATCGGCGAGACATCGCGGAGGGTTTCGCACAAAAAAAACTTTGCAACGCAGCACGGCGGCTCACCGATGCTCTCAAATGTTCTGCTCGCCGATGCTCTCAGATGTTCCGAGAACATCGACGATGCCAAAGAGCACCTTCGGCAAGGCGGGTAAAAACAAATTATTAGGCCTATAGTGAACCTGTCAACCCTTTCTTCTATGCACCTCTCTAGGGTGCACCTGTTTTTTTTTCTCTTTCTCTCCTTTTCTCTCTTTCTCTGGTTTGTATCCATTCAGCCCCATTCAGCCAACTGTTTTAAGACGTTTATCCCCATCCAAGTATCGATATCTTCCTGGCAAGCGATAGCGAACCAGCATTATATGGAGAAATCCGGCTTCACCGGAGACATTTTTCTATCGAAAAATGTACAAATTTAGCTTGCTCTTAAAAAATATATATATATATGTTGGCTCGCTACCGCTTACCAGGAAAATATTGAAACCTGGATGGGGGTAAAAGTCTTAAAACAGTAGGCTGAACGGGGCCGAACGGATACAAGGCAAAGAGAGAGGGAGAGAAAGAGCAAACAAAAAAACGAGGAGAGAGGGAGAGAAAGAGAGAAAAAAAAAAGCGAGGTGGGCTCAATTATGCCGTAACGCAAACATTGAGCCCACCTCGCTGTTTTTGTTTTATCTTTCTCTCCCCTCGTTTTTTTGTTTTCTCTTTCTCTCCAATCTCCGAATTAAGGGGAGATGGGTCGTTTTTCTGGTCCCCTTTCTTCCTCATGGTTAACCCCATTAGTTTTCATATTTTATGACGTTCGGCCCATTAGTTTGGCGATTTTAAGACATTTCACCCCATTTCGTTGTCAATATTAAGACTTTCGTGTCATTTGGGCGTCGAGTTTTGGTGAGGTCAGTCCTCAATGCAATAGTGAGTTGGGTCTATAATTAGGCCTTGTAATTGGGGTTGGGTGTGACAGGGATCTGCCTTGTGTGGACCGATCGGCTTGCTGCAGACTCCCATTTTCTTATGTTCTTATGTTTGTGCCATGAAATATATGCAAAAAGTTTTCGGATAATCTCGCCGAGGTATTCGCTGAACCATCGCCGAAAACGTCGCAGAACATACGCCGAGGATTCGTTCATCCTTCGCATTATTTTATTCAAATGTGACAGTTCTCGCCGAGGTCATCAGCGAACCATCGCTCAATTTGCTGATGACGTCGCATAATGTCGCCGATTCGTCTTACCCATCGTCGTCGCCAATTGTAAATGTGTCAACGGTTTTTAACGGTCCAAATCGTTGACGTCGCACAAATTCGTTGCGAATTGACAAGACTATGTCCTCGGCGACGAAAATCGTATGAAATCGCATAAGTGGGAAAGGGGCATAACTTGAGAAGTGCGTGCGGAGTCACATGGAGGGATAGACAGGCGAATGAGGAAATACGAGAGGTGTGGTGTGGATGTAGATGTGCTGGAAAGTGTGAAAAGGAACACCTTGAGATGGTTCGGCCATGTGGAATGTATGGGAAGCAAGAGAATGACTAAGAGTGTACGAGAGTAAGGCAGAAGGACAGAGAGGGAGAGGTAGACCGAACGAGAGGTGGATGGATGGAGTTAAGAAGTATATGAGTGAAGGCGGTGCTGTATGGGAGCAGGGGCGTCGACTGACTGGGGACAGAGGTGCATGGGGCCGTTTCATTCGTGGCCACCTCTTGGGGATCACAGCGTCCGGCAATAGATAGATAGGCCTAGATAGATTAATGTAGCCTACAAAAAATATAGTTTATAATCATATTGTTTTTCAATTCTATATTTATTTTGCATTGAACAACGCTTTGTTTTCAATTTTGCTAAACTCAACAAATTAATACACTTATAAAAGACTTAAGGGATTATCAAATGAAATAAACACGCAAGTGAGAAGTAATGTACTACCGGTATAGAACAAAACCAATAAAACCTCTTATGCAAAATTTAAGTTATTTTTTATAACAATAGTTGGCAAGTTATTTAAATAGTTACCAGGTATATATATTACTCAAATATATAGAAGCAAAATGCACCAAATAGATGTGGTTTGCTTTAAGTTAGTGTCACTTGCAATAAATAACACAGAAGACTAATGTATAACTGAACACAAAATTGACCTTAATAATAATAATTACTGTGCACACATAATCACAATAAAATGTGATTATAATCATAATCTAATCATAATCAAGCAATAATAGAAAAATCTAATCATAGTAAAAAATAAGAAAAGCGGAATAATCATAATCAAATCATAATCAGAAAAGAAAGCGAGTAATCATAATACAAAAGTATTCCGGATGATAATCAAAATCAAATCATAATCATTTTATATAATCATGCCCATGTCTGAATTTACATACACGCTATATTGAAAATTTGAAGGACACAAAGTTCCGTTCACATCACTCTACTATTATAGTAGTGTGATGTGATAGTAGCTGCGTAGCAGTGATTATGGTGTTAGTAATAGTGATGAGGATGGTAGTACTATTAATGATGGTATTTTAAACGAAAGCCAAATGCATTATTTTTAGTCGTTATTATTGTATGTGTAAAGATTAAAATATGGTTTTGGAATTGAAAAAATGGCCAAAACAATGTTATTTCACGTTAGCGTTCTTGTATTCCTTGTCATATGTATTCAAGACTTCAAACAAAATTGCTCCGGTTTGACACCTGGATCATCATGGTAACCCATCACAGGGTTGGGTATGCCATTATATTTCGGTCAAAGCGGCACTTCTTCTTTATATATTTATTTATGTATTTTTACTAGCCCGAATCTAACTTCTTAATCATAGTTAAATACCAAATAAAGGTACAAGGGCCTATTAATTCACCCTGGTTTTAATCACCCCATGCCAATTCCTAGCCAGGGTGTTCGAAACAGTTGTCAAAGCAAACGAGACAACACTCCTTTGGCCTAGCCCGTTTCACTGGTTTCCGTTCGGGTTTCGATAATATAAGAATGTTCAATTAAAATTGCGGATTGAATTCAAGGTAATTGTGGTTGCAGTGGATGATGAGCGCGCATATATCATGTAATAGGGTCAATATACAGGAGACGCAACAATATAGGTAGCAAATTTCTAATGGTAGTTTTGGGTTCCTATCATCATATGCTTCATTTCTATATACTTTATATCCCCGGGAAAACAAAAATAAATCTTGGGATTTTTCATTTTTTCCTTGGGACATTTTTTTTTTTTGGTCATTAACCTAACCAAAAAACCTAACCTAACCTAACCTAATAGCCCCCAAATACATTTAGGTTAGGTTAGGTTAGGTTTTTTGGTTAGGTTAATGAAAACAAAAAAATCCCAAGAAAAAAATGAAAAATCCCAAAAATATTTTTTTGTTTTCCCCGGGGATAAAAAGTAGCTTCTATAGAAATGAAGCATATGATGATAGGAACCCAAAACTACCATTAGAAATATCTCTTGTATATTTACCTGTAATAGAAAGCAACATAAACAACAATAAGGTGAAAAGCCGCCATAATCGGTAGGCTAGGAAAACGCCAATAAAATGCATGCGCCGCCTACCTTTTATGCCAGGTTGATCATGGCCGCTGATTCCCGAATTCCCTTCTCTCATTTTCTCTTCACTCAACTAATATATTCATATTTATGATCACCTAAGCATCACCGCCATCAAGATAATTCTCATAATTCGATAACATAGATCAATAAAAGTAGCTGGACCAACAATAAAAGGTAATGATAAAATGGCTTACCTTGCTCAACCGAATGTAAACAAACACTTTTGGTCTCCTTCTCCCGCTACCTTCATATCATCCAGCGCAATATACCTGCTCCAAATATTCCACAATGCCGACTGTGATTACTCAATAAGTAATTGAGGCTGCACGAAAGCAATTGACACTGATGACGGGAGATTAATAAGGCACATGTGCGGGAATGCTTTCTCCTCCGCCTCTGCCTCCTATCATATCGCCAAGGTTAGCAAGACATTGCTAAATTAATCTTCAAAAGTAGCTAGACTTTCGCTAGATAATTGACAATGTACAATATCGCTAGAACAAAGGGGATGGGACAATGACTAGATTTATGGCTTTGAAATGGCTCAAATCTCCAGAATATAAGTATAATTCATGAAGTTAGATGCCAATATCTGGCGCTAGGTCGGAGTATATATGCCCAGATCAAGTGATAAAATAGCTTAATTCGCTACACTCACGCGGGGCATTCTGGGTAATTATGTTTCACGCGAGTTGAAGCATCTGTCAGTACCAGTGATCAGTACCAAACTAATATGTTTACATTACTTTGTTCGCCGTTTACGTTATTTTCCGTCTACTGTATTTTAAATGCACGGGAAACAATATTATGACGTTTCTTCCACTAGTATAATTGAATATTGTAGGTTGACAACTTATAGCCTATTGGCAAAGCAGCACCATGTCTGGTTGATCATTTGTCTGTTAATTTCATAGATTATCCTCTCAGTCTCTTCTGATTTCAAATACAAAGGGAGGCAAACAACAACAGACCTAATGTTCCATAAAAAAAAAAAAAAAAAAAATATATATATATAATAATTGCCACAGCAATCAACTGGAGGGTTTCAGCTCCAGAAAAATCTGTTGGCCAAACAACACAAATATAGTACTATGAACGATATTGATACGATCACATTACTCGGGCACAAACGCAGTGTTTCGGGTATTCATGGCAAGATATTTATCTATGCGATAACCGACATTTAAATGCCTGGACTATAAAATTTCTAAGCAATTTGAAGCAAAAGAAGTGCTTCGTTTCATGTGAATATAAAGCCTTTCCAACAATTTAGTAACCATTACTTTTTGTAGGCTATACTTTGAGTTATCTAGTTATCTAACCAGTCTCTCCCTTACTTTCAAAGTGACTGGAGTTCTCGAGAAGGGGCTCCGGTCCTAACGTTATTCTTGACTTACAGTGTGCTGGTTTAATAATCCAGAAGGGTTGATAGCCTCTGAAGTCCTATTTTAATAAAAAGCGAAAACAAAAATAATTTCCCTCTCCTTTCTTTCTTTTTCCCCTTACTCGCCATACCTCCCCTACTTCCAATTCCTTTCCTTTCCAAATCTCCATCCTATCCCTCTCCTAGACTCCCCATTACTATCTTCTCATGTTCCTCTTCCTATCCCACTTCCCTTCCCCCTCTCTTCTCTTACTGCTTGTATATTTCCACCCTAGCTCACTCCCCATACCACCCTTATTCCCCATTCTCCTTCTTCTCCCAACCCCCATCCTATTCTCCACTCCCCTTCCTCCAAGATCTCCAGTCCCTCCATCCTCTACACCCAATACCTCTCCTCCCGCCCCTCATATCACCATCATCTCCTCCCCACCCCACCCTCCCAACTTTAACCTGCCTGGCCTATAATTTATGTGACAATTAAAGTGGGGGCGCCCCACCTCTTATAATGTTCCGGCTAAACTTGAGGTACAGTATAGGCAGCAGAACGTCTTAACTTATTTAACTAGTGAGTGTTTTTTCCTTTAATTCTGGCTAACACTAAATTATAGTAAGCAACATAGAACAAACCTTTATAGAGAAGAAACCCTCAATTTGGCACAACCAATGATATACAGCATTACCGTGTAGTGCAAAATAATGCAATCTTGAATATTATGTACTTATGGCTAAATAATTTCAAATTAAAAAACTTGTCGGAGCCAGAGTTAGCTTAATTTAATATACACCCTTTTGTTCCTCGAGATATATCCTGAGCTGCATAAAATGGTTTGATGTTCGCTAGAATAAATAAGTAATATGAAGATATCATATAAATAGGGGATTAATCTAGCACCTCCACTAAATTATGTACATGCCCTCTATAATTTACAGTTGCTTATACTTTTACAAGAACCTCTAAAGTGTTGCAATAATAAATGCCAACTTGATAACATTTGAGTTTAGATCATGTGGGTAAAGCGCTAGTTTGCTGCCATTGTCAATATGATCTCTCTTTCTCTTTGAGGGTTAAGTTTTCAACAAAATTAGACGAGGAAGAGGCAGAACAGCTACAAAAGAGGGTCGCAGCAAAGCTGGCTGACAATTATATCAAAGGGGTTATCAGACTTTTGTCATCTTTTGCAGATATTGCTGGCCATGGCGTGGAAGTTGTCGAAGCCCTACCAGCAAATTGTCCATCTTCACCCGAGGACCTAAGCCTTCCTCCACCTCCAAATGCCCATATGCCTCAACTTTAAGTTTTCACGAAGGAGCAGGTGGTTGCTGTATTGACTTCCTTCCCAGCAAGATCTGCTGTGGGCTCAGATGGTATCCGACTCGCCCACCTCAAAGGCCTCTTGAGTCAGGGATCAGGAGCGGCTGGCCGCCGGAAAGGCATTCTTAGAAATCCTCACCCAATTCTCCCTACCAACAATTCTCTTGAGACCTCTGGTGGACGCTTCTGAACTAGCGCCAGAGCTACGACTGTAGACATCACTATATCCAACACCTAGGATATGCAAAATTTTTGTGTGATTCTACACGTTTTTAATATACAGTATACGACTACACTAAGTGCTTATATAGCATAGTAATAAAGGGAAAGTCCATATGCAGCTGATAATGACTACAAACATAATTATAAGCTGATGAAACATCATAACAAAATTGGCGCGAAAATACCTGCTGACTTTGTATTGTAAATATACGTTATTTATGAATATGGGTGATTTTAAAATATATAAAACAACAGTATGCATAGACCAAAGTATGTGTCACCTACAGAAATTTCTACTAACTGCATATATTATAGAATTGTTGAAAGAGAGGGAGGGTGGATAGCTCCACGATGTCGCCCATTTCCCACAATGCACCGCGGTAAACCTTGCGTTCAGCGCCTCTATCGGCCACTGTAGGCATTTATTGGTAGGGAGAATTCATCAACATGGTCTTATGAGGGAAAGTTTTAGACTGTGCTACAACCCTCATTTTTGGGGCATCACTCTGTGCACTGGCCAAAAAGGATGGCAGTGTGGAGCCAGTAGCAGTCAGGAACACCTTCTGTAGCCTTGCCACAAATGTGGGTTTGACACCACATTTGAATGACCTAGGACAATTTTTATGACCACTTCAACTAGATTTTGGAACACCAGGGGTGTGTGAAGCACCAGTACACGCAACCCACATCTACCTCAGCTAAACCCGGGAGGAACGAGTGATTCTAAAAATAGACATGCGCAATGCGTTCAACAGCATTCGCAGGGATGTCTTCCTCCGAGCAGCACAAGAGCACATTGCTACTCTGTACTTCCTACTTTGGCAGGCTTGCTCCAAACTTTTATTTGTATTTATTTATTTATTTATTTATTTTATTTTTTTGTGAAACGGTAATCCCTTCAGCGACTGGGTTGCAGCAACCTAACCCTTTCATGAACCAGGGGTTGCCGTTTAGTATTCAGAAATAGAAATATCTTAATCTCATAATTATCTCTCTAAAATTAGTTTTCTGCCCACAGTTCACTCAAAGACAACTGCAGAGGTTGAATTAACTAAATTAAACATTTCTAAACATCCCTCATAGATTTGTAAGTATCCCAGTAGGGACGCATATTGTGTCCATGTGCATGAGAGGGTTAATATTCAGCAGGGAAAGTATCACAAGGGTATATGTAGCAAACAACATCTTTATTGAGGTACCAACGTTTCGACATATTAACTTATGTCATCATCGGGGTCTAAAAATGAGAGAATAAAAACATTGTATATAACTATTATTGTTACATATAAATTATTATATGGGAGTATCTCCCATAGAGTATGAGGTCAACTCACTGAAGTCTTTAAAATAATTAATGGGTTTGATAACATGCTTACCCTCATTAGGATTACAAAACTCAACTTTGGCTGAAAGCTAGAATTGAAGAGGTTCAACATTATCATATGTGGACACTTTTTCATATATAAGATAATTATGTTCTACCTGGAATAAACTTCCCCCAGAAGTTGTAAACAGTTCTTCAGTAGTGCAAATCAAGAAAAGAGTAGACAGTATTTTGCACAATTCGCAATGAGTACAATTCTCTACACAATATCTCTCTTTCCACTTCGAGAATGGAAGATGTAGAATGGACTACATGATCTTTGAGATACTAACTATTCCTTGTAACTATCTCCAACTCACTCTCACTCTCTCTCTGACAAGCAAGGGTCAAGAAAGTACCATCTCACACACACTCATTATAAAATTATTTTAATAGCTCGGATTAACAACACTAGTCCCTTATCAAGCGTAGAGTAGCAGTAATAGTACATTATAACTTTAAACCAGCACAATGACATACAAGCGGTGGCAATGAGTAATGGAGGTTATATTAAATTATAGAAGTGAATACATTTTGAATGTGGTTCACTTATTCTCTCTCTCTCTATCTCTCTCTCTCTCTCTCTCACACACACACACATACGCACCATCACAACGTCCTATTTACATCCACATTAACTAATTACTTTAATAAACTCGGATTAACAACACTCATCCCAAGTCAAGCACATAATAATAATATAGCAGTGATAGTAGTGGAAACTAACTTTAACCTAGCAGAATGAACTAAGAGCAGTGGCAATGAGTTAGTAAAGCTATATTAAATTATAAAATTGTCAACATTATATGTGGCTCTGTCCCCAGTCCCCCCCCCCCCCCCCAAAAAAAAAAAAGGGTAAGTTATGTAGTGGCATGTCAGTTTTATATGAGTGGGTGTATGTTTATGTATAGTTGGTTTTATTGCAGCAGACGGCAAATTGTCATAACCCCGCCTTGATTACTGCTATTATGAAGATTTGTAGCGAAACATGTTAATTGTAAAAAAATATAAAAAATATACAAAAAATGGCTTATATATGATGTAGAGATGTAGATTGGAAAATGGAAAAATTATTTGCAATCACCATTTGAGGATGAACCTTTATTATGACAACGTTTCACTTTTACAGCTTCTTCAGGTCAAATGTTTGACCTGAAGAAGCTGTAAAGAGAAACGTTGTCATAATAAAGGCTCATCCTCAAATGGTGTTTTTCTACCCATATTTCCCTATTAAGTATCGATGAATCAGCTGTCAAAGGATGCGATTTACCCTCATCTGGAACAAAAAACAGACAAGTGTTTTGTTTTTTATTTATTATTTTGTCTATGTGTATGCCGGAGACAAAAAGCAAACCTGCCTGTAACAAGTGTCCCCCTCAAGTTGAAAGAGTGATATAAATCCGAATTCAAGGTTCAGTAGAGTCAATATGTCTGGACACAAGGAGCTTGAAGGAGTCATAGGATGAGGGAAAGACAGATTGACGGAGAGAGTTCCAAAACTTACTTGTTGAGTAGAAGAAAGACTGGGAGAATCGGTCAACTTTTGGGTTATAGAGTTGGACAGAATAGGGGTGTGAATGTACTGAAAGATGGGTGCCCACCACTCTATAAAGGAGGAGGTATACACTGAGAAAGCTCTGAAGAGCATTGATTATTGTAATAGTGGTAGAAAAGTGAGAGATGCAACAATGCAGCATGTATAGAAAGATTGTAGGGAATTAGTAAGAGGAGGTTAACTGATGAGACAAAATGCTTTTTACTATACCCTTTTGAGAAGTGTGGTATGGGTTGAACCTCCCCACACATGCAAACAATACTCGATACATGGGCGCACTGTGCCCCTGTACAGAGCAAGAAGCTCTGCGGGGGTGAAGAATCCATGGAGCACACCTAACTTCTGGGAAGTTGTTTTAGCAAGAGTGGCAATATGGTCTTTCCATGAAAGGTCAGAAGAAAAAGATACACCAAGAATGTTGAGAGAAGATGAAGGGTTGATTTGTGTATTCTTGAAGAGGAAGTGATAGTCTTGTCTCTGCCCTAATCGGAAATAGTTGACAGATCATAAAATAGGCATGCTATGGCCTCATCACATAAGTTTTGGAATGATTGCGTGATCGGTCATTGTGGAAAACTAGTTGAATAATGTAAAGTAGAGATGTCGGCGTATGAGTGAGGGCCAGAGGTACAGTCAAGATCATTATTGAATATTAGGAAGAAAACTGGAGACAAAACAAAAATCTGAGGAATACCGGAGTTGATAGGCTGAGGAATGAGCGATGGTCGTCCACAAATGCAGGTATGGAGTGGCCAGAAATGAAATTATAGACAAAGCACAAATAAAGGAATAGAAACCGAAGGAGGGTAATTTGGAAATTAGAAATTTGTGCCAGACCTTATTGAAGGCTTTTGATATGTCTAGCGCAATACAAAAAGTCTCACCAAAGTCCACAAGGGAGGATGACCAAGAGTTAGTAAGATAAGTAAGGAGATCACCAGTAGAGCGGTCGAAACCATACTGACGATCTGAAAGTAGATTATGGGAAGACAATTGCTAAAGAAATTTTGAATTAAAAATAGTTTCAAAACTTTAGAGATACAAGAAATGACAGCAATTGGATGACAGCTGGAGGGTTGAGAAGTAACGGTCATTCTTTTTTTAGGACAGGTTGAATAAGAACAAACTTTCAGCAAGAAGGAAAGACGTTAGAGGAAAGACAGAGACAAAAGAGTTTGCCTAGGCAGCGAGTCAGCAAGGAAGAACAGTTTTTTAGTACAACAGGAGGAACACCATCCGGACCGTGCGCCTTCTCAGAGAGGCGCCCTCTCCGGATAGAGAGGGCAGAAAGTACATCCTTGAAATAGATTAAATATTAGGCATAAGTAAGAGAGAGGGGGTGGAAAAGTAAGAGAGAGGAGGTGGAGAGAGAGGAACATCGGAATCATCCAAGGTGTAGATTTTAGCAAACGTTTGAGTGAAGAGTTCAGCTTTATCAGAGGAGGCAAAGACGAGGAAGTAAAATTGTTGGATAGGTTTTTAGCTAGACGCCAGAAAGTTTGGGAAGAGCTACAGTTGGAAAGTTCAGAACATATATTATTGATGAAAGAGTTTTTGGCGAGTCAAAGAACAAATTTGGATTGATTTCAAGCAGACACATAATAAGTACGAGATTCTTGAATTTGAAGGTGACGCTACCATTTGAATGTTTCCTTCTTATTGCGGACAGCAATAGCAAGATTTTTCTTGCATTAGACTGAGAGAAAGAAAATGGAATGTATGCCTCCATGCCTGAGGTTACCTCGGTAATGCACTTGGCGCACTCCGAGGGTCCACGGCCACGGAAGCAAAGATCCTTTCATGGGAGATCAAAGAAGTACTGCCAAAGACCCTCTCAGTCGGCAGCCTCAAAGTGCCACATGCGCCGCCAGTTGGGAGGTATGGATGGCCGTACTGGAGATAGGGCAGGTATCAAAGATAAGGTTATGATCGGAAGAGCCCAACGAGAGAAATCATTTACAGCATAAGTAGAAGGATTAGAGGTGTGGAAGGATTTGAGGTTAGAAATAAGTCAAGTATGTTGGGCTGATCTCCAAGGCGGTCAAGAATACGAGTAGGTTGCTGAACTAACTGCTCTAGGTCATAATGATAGAAAAGATGTAGGTTTGTTCACCAGGTTGGTCAGTGAAATGAGAGGAAAGCCATTGGCGGTGGCAAACATAGAAATCTCCTTAAGATGGAGATTCCTGCAAAAGGAGAAATAGATAAAAATCACAGAATGTGTTCCATTTTAGATGTTAGATAGTCAGATAATTTAGAATACCGGTAGTCAGTAAACTTAGGGGAGAGATAAGCAGCGCAGAAATATTTAGTTTGAGAGTGACAAGAAAGATTTTGCTAGAGAGTTACTTTAAATGGGTCAAATTATTAATGTGGCTGTATAATTTAATAAGTATCAAAAGGATAATGCAAGGAGGTTCTACAGTAGTATGACTATTAATTTTATATTAAATAACTTACATAAATGACAAAATTATATACTGGTATGTGATTTTATAAGTAGAGTGTTTTAAATATCTAGGTTCTAGGAGGAACGATAAGCAGGAATGGAGGTATGGATGGAGGTAAAACAGAGAGTGTGTGAAGGAAGGAAGGTTTTCGGAGCAATGGGAAGTTTGTGGAAGACGAGAAATCTTGGAATGAAAGTAAAAAGTGCAATGTATCAAAGAATTGTTGCGCCAACAGTGATGTATGGGGCTGAGACATGGGCTCTGAAGGAAAAGGAGAGAAGAAAGTTGGATGTGATGGAGATGAACTGCTTGAGGAGTATGTGTGGAGTTACTCGTAGAGACAGATTGAGGAATGAAGAGATACGTAGGAGAGTGGGGCAGCAGGAACATTTGTCAGCCAGAGTGGACAGAAGGGTGCTGAGCTGGTATGGTAATGTTGAACGAATGGAAGATGAAAGGCTTACAAATAGAATATGTGAGTTAGATACAAGGGGAGATAGAAGGGCAGGAAGACCCCCATTGAGATGGAGAGACTGTGTAAGGCAAGCTTTGGATGATAGAGGAATGACTATAGATCAGGCAAGAAAAGTGGTAATAAACAGGAATGAATGGAGAATGCTTGTGAATAGATGAGTGAACACGTGGTCATTTGGGGGAAGGGGTCGGGTGCAAGTTGGACTAGATAATAGTCCATCAGGCATCTGGCCCGGGGAGACGGTTTATATGAAGGGTGCGCCTGGAAGTGTGGTGGGCGGGCTTGTGGCTTCAGCTCCGCTGCATGTCTGCCTGCCGTATTGGAACCTCTCCGGGTGGTCGGGGGCCGGGGGAGTGCTGGATGAACCTTGGTGACCCTGGTCTCTGGGTCATCTCCTGGATGACCTAGATGTGTGTGAATTTGTATTTTGTTTTTGTGTGTTCATTGTTTTCTGTTGTGTTTTGTGTTGTCCTTATTCTTGCTCTGTCTTGAGTCCCCCCCCCCCCCCCCACCCGAAAAAAAGGAAAAGTCGGGATTGGGCCAGAGTATATAGGTAGATAGATAGACAGATAGATAGATTTTATAACATACAGTATACTGTACTATATAATGTATAATATGGTGAGCCCAGCCGTATGAGAGTTTTGTTCTGAAACTCAGTGGTCTGGTTAAACTACTATATTTAAAAAAGAAAACAATAATAATAATAATAATATGGTGACGTTCTAGATTGACATGATGATTAATATATTATATTCAATTTCATAAGCGACAAAATGATAAATGAGTAAGACAAAATACAAAGGAACATGATAATTATATGGAGATTATCGATGGGCAAGAGTAATGAAGTATATACTGTATTAAGTAATGAAGTATATACTGTATTAAGTAATGAAGTATATACTGTATTAAGTAATGAAGTATATACTGTATTAAGTAATGAAGTATATACTGTATTAAGTAATGAAGTATATACTGTATATTAAGTAATGAAGTATATATACTGTATTAAGTAATGAAGTATATACTGTATTAAGTAATGAAGTATATACTGTATTAAGTAATGAAGTATATACTGTATTAAGTAATGAAGTATATACTGTATTAAGTAATGAAGTATATACTGTATTAAGTAATGAAGTATATACTGTATTAAGTAATGAAGTATATACTGTATTAAGTAATGAAGTATATACTGTATTAAGTAATGAAGTATATACTGTATTAAGTAATGAGTATATACTGTATTAAGTAATGAAGTATATACTGTATAAGTAATGAAGTATATACTGTATTAAGTAATGAAGTATATACTGTATTAAGTAATGAAGTATATACTGTATTAAGTAATGAAGTAATACTGTATTAAGTAATGAAGTATATACTGTATTAAGTAATGAAGTATATACTGTATTAAGTAATGAAGTATATACTGTATTAAGTAATGAAGTATATACTGTATTAAGTAATGAAGTATATACTGTATTAAGTTTTACAAATGGCATAATTGTCAATGTGTCGGTAATAATAAACAGGAATAAAATTAAATTAAATAGAAAATAAAAATAGGAAAAGTGGGGATTGGGCCTGAGCATATAGATAGATAGATAAATAGATATAAAGCGACAGTGATTTATAACAAATACACTAATTATTATAGATGATTAAACAAGGCTGAATTTGTGACATTAAAATGCCTAATTAGTTTTGATACTGAAGGTTTGTTTTCAGTGACAATGCCTAATAAGAAATCTACATCACATTTAACAGAAAAATAATCGTCAAGGTATTAACCGAGGATATTAGGTCATATAAAACTTGCATTAAAGTTTAGAAGTAGCATAATAATACACATAGAAAAATATATACAAACAAGTCTTCATCATAGTAGTAAGAGTTTCTTGAGTGGCATGCATATTATAGTTTCATAATAATTAATACTGTAATATCAAAATAATAAAAAGAGGAAAACCAAAATGAACAGAAATGACATAAACAGAGGAAAACTTAAATAAACAGAAATGACGACATAAACACAAGAAAACCAAAATAAACAAAAATTATGACATAAGAGGAAAACCAAAATAAACACAAGGACACCAAAATAAATAAACCGAGGAAAACCTAAATATACAGAGGAAAACCTAAATATACAGAGGAAAACCTAAATAAACAGAGGAAAACCTAAATAAACAGAGGATAACCTAAATAAACTGAGGAAAATCTAAATAAACAGAGGAAAACCTAAATAAACAGGAAAACCTAAATATACAGAGGATAACCTAAATAAACAGAAGAAACCCTAAATAAACAGATGAAACCTAAATAAACTGAGGAAAATCTAAATAAACAGAGGAAACCTATATAAACAGGAAAACCTAAATAAACAGAAGAAAACCTAAATAAACAGATGAAACTTAAATAAACAGAAAACCTAAATAAACAGATGAAACCTAAATAAACTTAGGAAAATCTAAATAAACAGAGGAAAACCTAAATAAACAGAGGAAAACCTAAATAAACAGAGGAAAACCTAAATAAACAGAGGATAACCTAAATAAACAGAACACCTAAAAAAACAGATGAAACCTAAATAAAATGAGGAAAATCTAAATAAACAGAGGAAAACCTAAATAAACAGAGGAAAACCTAAATAAACAGAGGATAACCTAAATAAACTGAGGAAAACCTAAATAAACTGAGGAAAATCCAAATAAACAGGAAAACCTAAATAAACAGAGGAAAACCTAAATAAACAGAGGAAAACCTAAATAAACAGAGGCAAACCTAAATATACAGAGGAAAACCTAAATAAACAGAAGAAAACCTAAATAAACAGATGAAACCTAAATAAACTGAGGAAAATCTAAATAAACAGAGGAAAACCTAAATAAACAGAGGAAAACCTAAATAAACAGAAGAAAACCTAAATAAACAGATGAAACTTAAATAAACAGAAAACCTAAATAAACAGATGAAACCTAAATAAACTTAGGAAAATCTAAATAAACAGAGGAAAACCTAAATAAACAGAGGAAAGCCTAAATAAACAGAGGATAACCTAAATAAACAGAAGAAAACCTAAATAAACAGATGAAACCTAAATAAAATTAGGAAAATCTAAATAAACAGAGTAAAACCTAAATAAACAGAGGAAAACCTAAATAAACAGAGGATAACCTAAATAAACTGAGGAAAACCTAAATAAACTGAGGAAAATCTAAATAAACAGAGGAAAACCTAAATAAACAGAGGAAAACCCAAATAAACAGGAAAACCTAAATAAACAGAGGCAAACCTAAATAAACAGAGGAAAACCTAAATAAACTGAGGAAAACCTAAATAAAATGAGGAAAATCTAAATAAACAGGAAAACCTAAATAAACAGAGGAAAACCTAAATAAACAGGAAAACCTAAATAAACAGAGGCAAACCTAAATAAAGAGGAAAACCTAAATAAACAGAGGAAAACCTAAATAAACAAAGGAAAACCAATATAAACAGAGGACAATCTTAATAGAATGAGGAGAATCTAAATAAACAGAAGACACCCAATATAAACAGAGGAAAACCTAAATAAACAGAGGACAACCTAAACAAACAGAGGAAAACCTAAACAGAGGAAAACCAATATAAACAGAAAAAAAAACTAAATTAACTGAGGAAAACTTAAATAAACAGGAAAACCTAAATAAACAGAGGAAACCCTAAATAAACAGAGGAAACCCTAAACAGAGGAAACCCTAAATAAACAGAGGAAACCCTAAATAAACAGGAAACCCTAAACAGAGGAAACCCTAAATAAACAGAGGAAACCCTAAATAAACAGGAAACCCTAAATAAAGGAAAACCTAAATAAACAGAGGAAACCCTAAATAAACAGAGGAAACCCTAAACAGAGGAAACTCTAAATAAACAGAGGAAACACTAAATAAACAGAGGAAAACCTAAATAAACAGAGGAAACCCTAAATAAACAGAGGAAACCCTAAACAGAGGAAACTCTAAATAAACAGAAGAAACCCTAACTAAAGAGAGGAAAACCTAAATAAACAGAGGAAACCCTAAATAAACAGAGGAAACCCTAAATAAACAGAGGAAACCCTAAACAGAGGAAACTCTAAATAAACAGAGGAAACCCTAATAAAGAGAGGAAAACCTAAATAAACAGAAGAAATCTTAAATAAACACAGGAAAACCTAATCAACAAAATAAGACCTATTATATAAAACACCCATGACTGGTACCGTACAGCTACTATTTATTACTCATGTTAAAAACTATATAACTGGTTTCTTGTTTTATGTAGTTCACTTTCGCTCGTGTACGTGGTGGGGAAATGCACAACCAAATCTTAACAACCCCTTCAGCACGATGGTTTATCATTTGACGATTTTCTTTGGACTTGAAGGATAACATTTACGATCTCATTGAACTCTCTGAAAACACATGTCCTTCTTAAACTGCATAACATCGTCTAACTTGAGCCAGAACAAAAGGTAGAAAGGCGTCATCGTGCTGAAGGGGTTGAAGCAAAATAACAACTTTTTCACAATTAGAATAACAAATAAATGAGATATGCTCTGAATTTCGTGGTCGATATGATATATATAGAAATGGGCTAGATGTGATACGTATAGAATGTCAGCTAAGTAGGGTATGTAAAGAAAATGGTCTAAATGTGATAAATAGATAGATATAGGTACAGAATAAGGATAGATAGATGAATGCAAAGAATAAGGCTACATGCTATTCTCTCTCTCTCTCTCTCTCTCTCTCTCTCTCTCTCTCTCTCTCTCTCTCTCTCTCTCACTCCACTTTCGCTGTCGTTATCAAGAAAGTGTAGAGAAGGAATGTACAGGTGCAGTAAGTAATGTAAGGTCAGCTGATTTTATGCCCTATCATCATGAACACATATACATGGATTCTGTACACACACATACATACATTCATACATACACACAATCTCGTACTCCCTCACACATACGTTCACACTTTCACAGGGGCACATTTACACAAACACACACACTCACATACAATCACTAGTATACACAATAAATACCAATGAATATAAAAGGCAAAACACCTACATATCTAGCAAGTACACACACACACACACACACACACACACACACACACACACACTGGCATAAACAAATTAAATCCAAATATATAGCAAGTACACACACACACACTGGCATAAACAAATTAAATCCAAATGCAAATACAAAATAACACCACAACCGCACAAACATATAAATCGAACATACAGACACACTCACTAGCCAAACAAAACAAACACATACGATACAAATAAACATACAATTAAACAAACACGCGAATTTCGTACACTATTTAGACAATAACCAAAGCCACCCAGTCGACTCTCTGTAAACACTGGGAACTCAATTATATCAAGATCGTGAACGGATAATTAATACTGGAAAATCCTGAATAGATAATGGCCAATTAAGTACAAACAAAATAAACACAAATCAGCACCAGCAAGACAAACAAGACAATGAAAACATATGGAAATAAATACACATACGACCTGAATACTTGCTGATCCGAAGTTTTGGGTGGTTATTGCGAATTCTTAACCCTTAAAGTCAATATTGAAGATTTTGAATATCTTTTTAAATTGTTGATTATTATTTTCATACATAATTATTGAAGGTATTGAATATTTGTATAAGAATATATACAATAGTGTCTAGGTTTGGTAGCTAGCT
The DNA here is from genome assembly GCA_032716605.1 of Paralithodes platypus. Lineage (NCBI taxonomy): Eukaryota > Metazoa > Arthropoda > Malacostraca > Decapoda > Lithodidae > Paralithodes > Paralithodes platypus. The sequence goes on along the minus strand of CM064505.1, from coordinate 31,612,578 downwards.
GAGGGTTGGGTGGCCAAGTTGGTAGCACGTCAGATGGGGTGGGGGATGGGGGGGGTATGGCGGGCTTTGAGGAGGGGTCAGGGAACACAAAGACAGGAGCAATGGTCGAGTCTGTGTTGGCTCTCGGCTTCTGCTATTACTGCAGGGGTTACTGTTACTTCAGGAAGTGGGACAGGGGTGGTTGTCAAGTCCGTGATGGCTCTCAGTTTCTGTTACTACTGCAGGGGTTACTGCTACTTCATGAACAGGGACAGGGGTGGTGGTCGAGTCCGTGGCAGCTCTCGGCTTCTGCTACTACTGCAGGGGTTACTGCAACTTCAGGAACAGGGGCGGCCACTACCAAAGCTCGGACTCAGACTCTGCGCTCAACACTGGTGTACCCTTTCGCCAGGCTTAGAGGGTTCAATGCAGCTCTTCCTTCCACTCTCTACTTAATTGTTTAAAGTAGTCGTCCGGTTCATCTGGGGAGATTAATATTTGTAGTGTGCTTAGCTCTGGACGTTCCTTGAGCTGGCAGCATCTAAGGGTGGCTGCGGCAGGTGAGAGATTGTCTCATTATCTTTTCACAAGGAGGGTTGTCAGCCCTATGTCTGTCGTTCTTTCTCAGTAAATCTCTCAAGTAGCCAGTGCCGTCCACCAGGCTAGAGTGCAGAGGGATGGAGAAGACTTGTGGCTTGTCTTGATGAAGGTGAATGGAGAAGACATATTGCTATTATTGGTGAATGTAAGTTCCTGGGGGAGAATCCGAGCCTTATAAGGACCCGCCCAGGATCGGAGAGTTGTTTTAGTGGTACCGGACTGGGCCAAGCACGCAACAAGATCTAATCCCTCTCAGTGCCTTTGATCTTGTATCCGGGTTGATCCTGTGCTGACGCTGGTGAAGGATGGCAGTCAGTATCGGCTGCTTTGGCTGACCATTCAGAAGTCGTGGCTCCTTGGATTTTGGATCCAGACTTACACTGAACTGATGCTGGGAAGGTTGGGAGCTTCCAATCTCAGTTCCATGAGGGGCGGGATGATATGTACGAGCGTCAAGGAGAGAGCGGGACGGTTGTTCTCCGGTAGGTACCTTGTCAGCACATCGTTGGCTTTTGTATTTGACAGCACATGAATCGTTGATTGTATCCTTGGGTGCTAGGTGTCCTGGGCCTGCGTATCCTGCTCATCTTGCTCGTTGATCCGTGGCTGCTGTGTATCCGGGGCATGGGCATTATTGATGAATCGTTCATGAGTATTGTTGTGCCGGGTTCTGATAAGTTAGTTCCCTTGATACAGTCCGTAAAACAATCCAGTTCTGGTTTGATGGACTTAAATATACTTGACAGGAACGTACCGAGTAGGTTCTATATAGAGTAAAAATCGTTTTCAAAGGTTCAATATAGTACTCAATAACAACACGAGGAAGAACACATATAAAGATTTTATTTACTAAGCATGAGAGTAGGTGAATAATAAGGATCATGAGGGAAGACCCAACAATATTAACAAACATATATATATTATCCTTACTTCAGGACAATGTTACTGATACCAGAATAACTCAATAGTGAGAGTCTAGCATCATGTAGAAAGCATACATAGAGGCATAATGTACAAAAATAAATTTTAACCTTCAATGCAATAGTAAATGAGAGTCAAAATATCTTCCGTATTCACAAGAGATTTCAATGCTCTAGATAATGATCCTAGTCACAATGTGGAGAGTTGAGCTTATAAAGATATTGGCACAGGAGGCTAGGTGAGTCACGCGTAGGGCTCAGCTGACCCTTAAAACTGACCGCGTGAACTTGCCCTCAGGTCAGGTCACTGGGAAGGTCACCAGGTGAACTGAGGTAGTAATAAATACTTTTCTTAGTTAATGCAACTATGAACTTAGCTGAACTGTGATGTTAATTTACTTTACAGGACAGGGCTGAGATTATGATTTATAATCACTAACAAGTATCGAAATCGCCCTAATTGAATGTATATCTTATCACAGGATATTACTTGAACATATGCTACGATAACGAACCGAACTTAGGAATTCGTGTTTCTATAATTTCTAGGCGAAGCAAAGTAATAATGTGAATTGGATACGAAAAGGAATGGATTTAAATAGGTTTACTGGAGGGTATTAATTAGGTCAAGATGTAATCTTTAATATTCGTGATAAAGACAACACACGAAGATAAACAAAATAATTAGCCGAGTTCCAATAGACTCAGATTGAAATGAACACTGAAGTTTTAATCTCAAAAAGTGGAAACTGACTGATTAACAGATATCGATCGATCAGTAAATCGTACTTTATAATTAAATTGGCGCTAATGACGAAGTTTAGCTCATTGATATTTAACGCAATATCAGATTCGCTTCTGAACGAGTTAACAGGGCGAGTAGAATAAAATGTACAGGCACAATTAGTACATGGACGTAGGCGATGAAGTCCTACTCATTGATACTCAAAACGAATAGTACCAGACTCGGGTCTGAACGGGTTAACAGCTGCGAGGTGAATGATATACACAAATACAATAATTAGTGTATGGTGGACGAAAGTGAGACGAAACACGGAGGAAAGAATTCCTAAACACGGTATTCGAAATATCACAACATCAAGATTTACAAGAACATAAAAGCACGTCTATAAGATATATTTCATATGCGAATAATTAGCAAAAGAATAAGGAATTACACTATGCACTCGTTGGAAAATTGGGCGTAGGTTCTAGGTAAAAAGTGATTATATAAATGGAGTAATCACGGAATATACTAAGACTTCAACTCACAAAGAATAAATCAACATACACGTAGTCAGTAAATCTGCGAGCGTGGGGGCCTGAATAGATATATTAATACACTGATATGTAACGTATGCATAAGTTATGAATTAAATAAAGTCTTGAACAAGGGTCAAGGAATTAAGGCAAGTTTAACACAGAATAACACAGATTCAGAGGGATGACATTTATTACGCAAGTACGTGATCTTAGGCACAGATCACAATTAAATCAGGACACACACGGTTCACATATTTACCTAAACAATATCTCCCAACAATAATCAACAGAGAAAGACACAGAAACACTTAGGTATTTGGAAGGGCAGGGGGGGGGCGAGAGTGCTGGTCTGGCCGGCACAGAGGATAGTAGCCAATTCTTGCACAGCTGGTTACCTCCTCGAGCAGGGGTTCTCGGTTCAGGACTGATTACGTAATTAGAACAGGGGTCCTAGGTCCAGGCCTGTTTACGTAATGGAGCAGGGGTCCTAGGTCCAGGCCTACGTCCGTGGCTCGAGCAGGGGTCCTCGGTCCAGGGCGCCAGGCAACAGACAGGTGGTCCTCCAGTAATCCTGAAGGAGGGGGAGGTGTCGTCCGGGGGGGCATTCTCGAGGGGCAAGGGGGGGGGGGGAGGGCGGGGAGAACCGTAGCAACACTGTCCCAACTAGTCCGTTCCTGGTGGTCAAGCCTAGTCAGTAGGTTAGGTGGTGCTTACTTTCCTCAGGTTTTTCTGAGGTCCTATGCAAATATTTTCTTGCTTCAGGTGTCAATGAACTCGGGGGGGGGGGGAAAAGGAGTGTTGAGGAAAGAGGAAAAATGGTTGTTGTGAGGTACATGTACATTCTAGCCTGGGAACTCAGGTATTATCATGTGGGCCTTGTTCCAGAGCAACATTACAATACTTAAGGGGGCAGCTGGAAGGTCCAGGGCTGCTATGTAAAATAGAAAACACTTAAGAGCTTAAAATGGAGCAACTGTCTTGTAGGTCTTCTAGTTACCCTAAGACATACATATAGAGGATTGTAGTTGTATCCTCGGGGGCTGGGAGTGGTCAGGCGTTATCAGGTCCATTGGTTCCTGAAATATTCGGGGCGCTGGTGAGTAGATTGCATAAGGGGGTGTTCGTCATATTCTAGATCTGGCGGAACAATACAGGGAGCGTCACTGCTGGTGGAGGCTATGTAAAAGGAGGGTTCTAATTGGCTGTCCCAGGGCGGTTGTGGCTGGCTGCAGAATACGGCTTGTGACTGGCTGAGAGAGTATTCCGTTTTCTTAGATGGCTGTGGGCGTGAAAGAGAACTGGGAAATGGACGGCTGGGCATGGTCAACTCAGGTAGATTCTTGTGGACTCGGAGGAGGGACTCTGGTAGATGTCTTCGTTGTCTGCCCTGGGGTTTTGAGGTTGCCTGAGTGGTTATGCAGGCCACTCGGTGTATCGTTGGTTTAGGGCCCGTCATCTCAAGTATTATTTTTGTTTTATAATTTATTATAAATTACTGTATATATATATTTTGCTGTCTTAACCCACTTCAAGCTAAATTTGTCCAATTTTCGATAACAAAATGTTCCAGCCAAAGGCCATTTTCTCTAAGTAACAGGGTCGCCAGGAAAATGTCAAAACCTGAATAGAGTAAAGAGGCTTTTAATCGTCAAATTATGGGGCGAAACATCTCATAATTGCCAGAATAATGGAGCAAAACAGGGATGCAGATTAGATGCATTCAATAAGTATAATAAAGAAGGAACTCGCTATTGAAAGACCATACTAAAGCCTGTAAAAACTAAGAGCTCCATTATATCCAGATCGTGAACTGGTAATTAAAGCTTCAAAATCCTTAATAGGTAATGACCAATGAAACGGCAGCATAAATGAAATTAAATAGAATTATTTTAGGTTTTATTGATATTATGTCCTTAATATGTTAATTTCATATATAAATATTAATAATATATTATGCTATTTATTTACACTTTTAATATAGTTATAAATATTCATTATATTTTACTTAATATCATTATAATTTGTATTACTATTAGTAGTAGTAGTATTACAATTATTACTTATTAGCTATTATTATTATTTTTGAGGTAAACATGGTAAAATATATAACACAATCATTATTATTATTATTATTATTATAAACAAAATTATTATTCGGCACTTTTAATTTTCGCGTATAGTTACAAAATCGCTTCCTTGGTATAGTCCAGGTTTGGCCATGGTATTTATGTTTATTTAAATGTTTCTCATTG